>JAECUM010004070.1:0-81748 GCA_016617855.1 Megalonaias nervosa | reverse complement strand
TATATGGTGTGTGTGAGACAGAGACAGAAGCAGCTGTCTAATGTTAAGATTACATCCATGACTTTCTTTCAGAATGAACACAATCTCCTTATACTTTAAAACCAAGTGAACCTATTACCGTTTGCTATATATCATTCGAATTTTCTCATAATCGTTTCTCCCTTTATCGAATTTGTCAATACTACCTTGCACAGCACCAGTAATATTGTCAAGTTCACGATCTGCATTGATATCTGTTAGAACATTTTCACTTGGCTACATTACATTTTCTATTCCGGCAGTTAGTTCATTTTTGTGAGTTGTTAAATCCTGATTTTTCGGATTATTTATATTATAACTGTAAAGTAAATTTATATATCTAATCATATTGTTACTCAGTTTTATATTATTGCATTTTATTTACATTTTTGATTATATTTAAGTCGTTAATTTTCGTATTAAAAGTACACGAACTTTCAAAATCACTAACAAATTTTGTAATCTCTTCATCGTTTTGACTTATTTAAGTATTTTCATTTGTTCTTGCTGTGATAGTAAAGTACTATGAAACTCTAGGGATTCCATTAATGCTTACATGTCAGCTACTGTATTTATCTCTGAATATATTATTTGTTCAATTCACGTGACAAGTATTGCTGAACATCACCTGGTCTTTTGCTTGCTGACTCTCTTACTTCCTGCAATGGTTCCGTAAAATTATGATTGGTGGCATGTCTCTAGCAAGGCAGTATATGTGTATTTAACGAGTACTGTTTGTTATCGCCAATCTTATATTCTTATTCCTCAATTTTCAGTTTTGTTAGTTTTTTATGATACACTGTGTATCGAATTCTGAACTATTACTTTCTTGTTCTCTGAATTGTTTTACGTCTTTCTCGTTAGTTTCTCCAAGAACATTTCGTATCTGATTATCAATTTATTTTTGTTCTAAAAGTGTACATGCTGCATTCTGTTTTGTCTTTCCGGTCTGCTAATTTGCAGTTTTTAAATGACGCTGTTCACGTTTAGTCATTATTTAGTTAGTGACCATTTTTCTCTGAGAATTTAGAACTAAGGCCAATAGGACATCTCCGAGATATTTCTGGCCTGTGCTTAACAAAGATTAGTTACATATTAAGTGACTTCAGGCTACGGAAATATATTAAGTTACAGTCATAACGTGAAAAGATTTTACTACGTCTTCTTATTGTAATACTTATATTCGATCAGTTCATAGTACCTCTTTGCAATTGCTTATATCAACTTTAAACATTGGATGAAAATGATATTACTGTAAAATACATTTGGAACAGATAATGCCTCAAATAGACTTGAATAGTATTGATTGCAGTAATTCATTGTTTGGTGTGGTTGATCAAAATATAAGTGATACTTTAGAGGCTTTAAATATAATAAAGTTGCATCTGATTCAGGATACGTTTGTATAAATCTCTGACTATTGTCTAATTCTACGAATTAATATTTTAGTTTGGTTATATATACTGTATGCAATTATTGCTCTATTTGCGAGAACGTTAGACCTATTATTACGAATCTATGCTCTTAAAATAAGTAACAGAAAAGAGTGAAGGCAGCGCGGTTTGTAAAATTTAACAAACAATTTGTTTCCCTAGAATACAAAGTGAAAAAATGAGAACAAAGAACTTCCGGTATTGCGAATTAAATCCAAAAATAATCCAAGAATGAAAGACACGAGTCCTAGTAATAAAAAGTCCTGAATAAAACTCAGTTCAGGTCCCGAAGAGATCCGAAATTGAAGGTGTTGACATGTCTGTTGTGGTCTGCGAAGTGCTGCTGTATCAGCAATCTCTTGTTGAATCACAGAAATATTATTCCAGGTTTGAATTCAGCATGAATTCTAGTGAATGTCTTTATCCAAGAATTTTATCAGAGCACTTCTGTATTTCGAGAGAAAATAATCACTTGAATTCAATATTTTGAAGAAAATAAAATTCAGCCCAAATTGGTCACAACATAATACAACTTGAAGTGCTAGATGTTAAAGCCCGTTTGGTAAAATCCTCACAGTCACAAGATAATATAGTTCTCTGCCTGACCTCATGTCACAATTAGCATTTTCTAAAAACAATCATTACCTAATGGAAAATAACCTTCTAGAATGATCTAATGAGACTTGTTTATTTACAACACAACAGCCTATGAAATTCACTTAGGAATCTCCAAAATCCTGACCCAAATCAACATATTTACTCCTCCTTGTTTACCTGAATGATAATTCTGTTAATAAGTTCATACACATAGAGAATAGTGAAGATATTATTAGTTGTTTACATAAATGAAATAAAAAGAAAAGTCAATCATGTCAAGCATAAATGAACTCAGTTTTGGACAAGGTTAAGTCCAACAAACAATGGTACATTACAATAACATGTAATGAAATAAAAAAATTTAAAACCAACAGACAAACATGTAAATTAAATATACCTAATACTTATGATGATTTCATTATCTTTATTAAGGGTCATTCCTGCCCAAGTACATTTCTAAAATTCAGAGACCTTATGGTATTAATAAGATATTGCTTCCATTTTAGACAGCAAAGTGATAGGATATATTGTCATGTAGGTCATTGAAAATGCTGCATTAGCCTACAGCAAATCTATTCAGAATAGTGAAATGGATAATATGTTATGAATTGAGTTTGAAAAATATAATTCTTTGTCACTGCTCTCAGGTTGTTCTTCTGTTATAAGATACAGTTTTATTTGTAGAAGCGAAATTTATACAACTATGGGTAAATATTTTGAATCTAATTTGTATCGTTTGCTTGATTTTCCTTTCGATTTTCTTTTGTTCACGTCGCATCAAAAAGTATTGAATTCTTGTATTCTGTAAGCTCCATTAAACTATCCTTCTCCTTTATTTTCCTGACAACCTTTGGAAACGTTTTGTTTTAAATCTTCAATATCTGGATGCAAATTCCTCATGACATGGTTCATTCCCACTTATTACGTTACTAAATAGATCATCGCAACTGGTCAATTTACTTATTGCATATGGTACAAGCACATCATGTTTTAATGTTTTAAAATTATTCTAAACATTTTACAGACTGATTGTCAGATTGTGTTTCACTACCTTATACACTTTGTTACATAGGTAGATTTTTCCAAATCAGAAACCACAGTGTTAAAATGACACTGTAGTATCGTGTTCTGCTCTTCTTCAAGGCTTGATAATTTTCTCTGCCAAATTTTACTGAAAATGTTATTATAGATTTTGTATGATAATCACATTCATAATAGCTGACTTGTTCCAACTGTCAGCTTGAAAACTTATGGGCTCTTTTTCTGCAGGGATGGATTCAAGTTAAGTAATCAGTTATTTATTATGAATATTATACACGTTAGGTTCATCTGGATTAAACACGTGTTAAACATGCATACACTATGCTCAACACCTACGGCAACAATGAAATTATAAACTTTCTTCCCCAGTAGTGTAAACATCCACGGCCAGTGGTCTAGAGCATTAGTGTTCAACAAATTACTCCCAATAAAGCTGTTGTCAGTTTTAACTCACTCAGAACTCGAGTTTTAATTAAAGTCTTATTCAAACAGGGATGCAAAAGGTATATCAACAGTAGTAGCAACAACAACCATTCTTTGTTATGGAAGTCTAGCACGTCTGATGCAAGAACATGTGAGGAATAAATAATATCCATTCTTAGAATATCCTGACAGTAAATATCAAAATTCAGCAATAAACAATCATGACTTGTACTACATTATAATGCAGACAAACGCCAATACAATAAAGATCTGTCAATTCCAATTGCTTGCCGACATTAATAAGGTTATATTTGCGCCAAGATTTACTTAATAGGCCCATTACGATTTTTACCTAATTATCATCTATCCGTCGCCTTTTGTTAGGACTAGACTCAAATATTCTTTAGGTCACTGGGCAGTTTATCTGGTGAATTTTCATCCCTCAATGACCTATTGCAGAAAATGAGAATAATTTTACACTGAAGATACAAATAAAAACAAACTAATGATTTTTGTAGAAAGCATGCATGTGAGATTTTGACTGCGGCAATCAGGTTAATTCCGTATACAACTGGTGGCTTTTATACTGAACCAACACTGCCACCAACCCCTCTTTTTTAACATTCAATTTTGACAGCAAAGAGCTATTTTGAATATGCTCCTGTGACAAGGCGGCTAAAAGAATCAGTATGTGCCTTATGCATGAATAAAGTTCACTAGTACTCTAACAAATTAGCATACTTTTCACTACCCCTCAACCATCTCGATTTTTAGATATTTACCTCTGTAGCAGACATATGTAAATACGTAAGCCAAGTCGGTTGTTCATTTGCAGCCCAAGTTACACATTTGATCTCCAATGCTAGTCTAACTGTGACAGGCAGTCACCAAATAAGCCATCCCATCTTCAAGCCTAACTCAAATTAAATCTAAACCACATTACAGATTTAGCTTCTGTGTGAATTTATAAATACTAGCCTTATCATAATTAGGTTCATGCCTTCTACCGTAAAAATTAGGGAGGTGTCAAAATACGAAACTATCCAGCGAGACCTTAGCCATTCCAGCTGCCACAGCTTCGGAAAGACGATCACGGTGCATAGCGACGTCATAGCGCTCTTGCTGGCAAGAGGTTGACTCGGTCGATATCAATATCACATATCTGCTCTGTTTCAGGTATGCGATTGACTACGTATTACGTGCGAACCTCTGAGTAACTGCCAGACATAAATGATTAGACAGGTGAGAGTCAACACATGACCTGATATGTAACGCAGATGGAGCTACCACATAACTACTAAGCGGTGATATAGAAACCTTATTGGAGGATATGCATGTAGTATAAGCCTGCCATACCCTTTGCGTTTAAGAAATTCGTGATACCACTGTAGGTCTTCGGCTTCTATCACGTTGTTCTCTCTGAGCGCGTCCATAAGCGTGTATTTATCCTTACAGTCAAAGAGGGCCAGTTACTAGGTATGCCCTTGGAAGTCTTTGTAACAGCGTTAAACCTTTGCGTATTGACCTATTCGCTGATACCCACATATCGGCTCGTATGCACGAGCTTAGTAAGAGCCATTTTCTTGTGTCGTAACCACCAAAGAATGCACAGACGTCGAGAGTAAACACCGTCCTATTTCCATCAAACCTAAGAGCGAGCGTCAGCAACAACTCTGTTAGATTCTTCTTGTAGGCCAATCAGAAATTCACCCTAGTATATATTCCCTCAGGCCCACGGTCGCTCGCAGACTTAGTTTAGCCGAATAATAGGACATAAGACGATGATGGTCTAGAACTGACCCTTACAGACAATCTCTATCAGCACACATACAAAGATGCTTTTTTTTTATATCCACGTAGACCCACTGTTACTGCGAATGTGGATGCAAGTCCGCGAAGACTTGTTTATTAGAAGGCGGATACGAATGATCAATTTTGTTCAGTTGTGCGTCCATAACCTGTTACAGCACTAACTTAAGCCGACTGCGAAATATAATTTAAACTGACATCCAGTTGCATCGATGTCTTGTTGTTTGTGGTCTAATTACATTTTATAGTTGGCTAAATGCCACACGTTTGGAAAAATATCTTTGTCTTTAAAAGCAGGGTGTTTGGAGAGACTGCTCCCAAATAAAGTACCGTTTCTCAATTACAAATACTTTGGGAATAATTTGATACAATGTCAGAGCACACCTCTCAACCAGTTTTTCCAGTGTGTGAGACAAATAGAGTTGCACTTAATTTTTCCATCTTTAAATTGAGAACAATTCTTTTAATAAATGATTTTTTCCAAGCCTTTCTTGATTTCAAATTAATTTAAAGAACATAACCAATAGAAAATTATGAGAAAGGACAGTTCGAAATATGAATGCATATATTGACATAAATACATACACACATACATACATACATACATCTTTATCTAAAATTTAGTCTGATTGTCCTGTCGACACACACACACACACACACACACACACACACACACAGAAAACACACACACGCTAGCGCGTGCACCTCCACCTACTTGTTCTTTGTAATCCATTAGCCGTTACATTTATCTTCTCCAGAATTTTGTAGATTAATGCAGCTTTTGATTCCCAAACCAAAACAATACGATTTTGTTTTACTTTATATAAAAATTAAGTCCCTATTTATTGGAAAGTACACACCTGAAAACCAGCATAAATCTCTCTTCTATTAAGCATCAATGCTTGTTTTAAATTATCTTATTAAAAATTCGATGCGGAAGGGATTGGTAAAAAAGCCCTAGTATAAATTAAACCTAAATAACGTTCAGAAATTAGATAGGAATCAAAAATCAGCTATAACATATTTAATTGTTGTTGGGTCGCGTACGGTTAGAAACTACACTTACCAACCGCATTTAAAGAGACATTAATTTTTCCCAGAGAGGTCGTATCATCTAGCACAGGTATAAAATAAGTTTTACCTGTAAAAATCGTAGAGGTGTATTGTGATAAAAGAGCATATTTGTTCAGTGGATGTTCCATGCAAACATATTTCAAAAGTATTTATTTATTTTTTATTTAGGTGAAATTAGAAGCTGCGTACATTTCAGAAAAATACACAAATAAATTGGAAATTCTAAAGTACTAGATATGTACCTAAAACAAAAGAGGAGCCATCTTTTTCTTTTCGGAAATCGGCTCTTGGATAATAATTTTTAATGTTCTCCACCGAAATAGTCCTACAGATAATGTATAGGCACTTCTTGCATGGAATAACATAACGATGATGCATGGCACGTTATACTCCCTTTACGAGTTTAATAGTCGTCCAGGTAGTCACTCTTTGGACATGTTTGACTGCAGATCCGACCACTGGTTTTCAATGACTGGTTGATGTATTTGGAACTAAAGTTGTTATTCAATTGGCTGGCCATGTGTGACGAGTAAAACTTCGTTTTGCGCACGGCATAATATTCCTTGTGATGTGTTACACAGTGTCTGGTGAAGGTCAAGTTTAAGACGGCGTGTCCAGTAGGACGAAGCGGCAGGACATCATAAATTGAAATGCCAGTGTATAGACCCCCTGTTAATATTATCTCATGAATGGTAATGTCTAACTCAAAACTAAGCTAACTGAGCATAGCTGCCTTGGCTGCGACAGCGTCCATAGTGATATTATGGCTGCTTCCTAGTGACCAAGATTTTGATTTAGTTCGGTCACTTACATTTTCAGTTTTTGAAGTTTAAATCAAGGTAAATAAGAAGTCATCTGCTTAGAAATCTATGAATAAGGGATTCAGGTGTTTCCGTGAATGATACATCCAAGATGTAACAGGTAAGTGGTGTTTTCGCTATCATCCAGAATAGTGAGAAATAATGGCTTCACTTATACATTTCCTTAGCACTCTGTTTCTTTCCCCGCTGTTAAAATCTATTACCCTTTCCCTCAAAAAATGATGTGATAAGAGATTTCCTATATCAGTTTACATATTTTCCTTCGTGACCAATCTGTCCAAGATTTAATTTCCCTTAATGGTATCATTTTCTTTCAATGATAATTGCCAATTTAAAATAATCCAAGTAACTTGATCAAGTTTCAGATTCTCAAAGCAAGATTAAGGCTAGAATATTTATGGTATTGATGACTGGCACACGTTGAAAAGCTCTGTTTTTTTATACTAAATTTACCGAGAAAAATTGTAAAATAATTCAAATCAAAGAGTTGTAGGCGATTGTTACTAGTCTATGCTCTTAAAATAAGTAACAGAAAAGAGTGAAGACAACAAGCTTTGTAAAATTTAACAAATAATTTATTTTCATAGAATGCAAAGTGAAACAAATTAAGAAAATAGAACTTACGGTTTTACGAATTAAATCCAAAAATAATCCAAGAATTAAAAATTGAAGTTCTAGTAATAAAGGCATGAATGAAACAGAGTTCGAGGCCCGATGAAATCCAAAATGGAAGGCCATGACGTCTTTTGTGGTCAGCGAAGTGCTGCTAAGCCAACAGTCCTTTGTTGAATCACAGAAAATATTATTCCAATTGTGAATTTAGTATAGCTTCCAATAAATGTCTGTATCCAAGAATTTTGTAGGAGCACTTTTGTTTTTCCAGGGAAAATAATCACTTGAATTCAATAGTTTCAAGAAAATAAAAATTCAACCCAAACTGGTCCAAACACAATACAATTTAACATGTCAACTGTTTGTAGCCCAACTGAATATACCTTTATCAAAACAACAGTTATGCACTGATTAAGACGCAAAACAGATTCCAGGATGAGGGTCAAAAGTTTATTCTTCTGGAAAAAATAGAAGTTTGTATGCTACTTGTCACGAAGTCCAGGTATGACCTTGATTTAAGTTCATGATTCTTACTCCGAGAAAGATAAAAAAAAAAAATAACAAAAAAGTTGTTTACTAAAACTGTAACTGATTTTGGAACTAGGTCAAGAGCTAGATACAATGTTTCTGTTATTAGTTATTTATCAATGAAATAAAAAATATCAGTCAGATCAAACAGAACTAAACTCAGTTCTGGACAATATCAAATTCAGTAAACAAAATTACATTACAATAGCATGTAATGGAATTAAAAATTTTAAACTAACAAACAAAAAATTCAATTAAATATACATAACAGCGATATTGAGGGTAGTATAGCTATTATTATTATTATTATTATTATTATTATTATTATTATTATTATTATTATTATTTCTTTGAATAAGTTTAAAATAATCCCCCCAAAATGTTTTTAGTTTTAAAGTCAATAAGTACTTTTTAATTTCAATGAATAATTGAAATAAATAATTCCTCGAAAATTATATCTGATACAACTGTAAACGATTCAACGGACTGATCTTAAAACACGAATGAATAGTTTGTGTATATTTTACTTGACCAAATGCGTAATTTAATGTTCTGTTAAACAGACGATTTTAATGGAAAAATCCACTAACATATTATCCACGACCCTCAATCACGGATAAAATTTAAGCACACAAAATGAATTTAATATACAAAGTATTATTATTACCTTGAGACATGTGGATAACGGATTTGAGATGATGGGAGATGACGGGCAAGTGCTATAGATCTCAGAGGAAAAATGAAACACCACATCAGATTAAAGTAATTTATTTTAATATTTAAGCATGAAATATTTCTGATTATCCATGTACCTTCAAGCAAAAACCATTACAGGTTCCTTTATAACGAGAATACAAAATCTAAACAAAATGGTCATTTCATATCTATACATTTTAATCATTGCAGATTATATTTATAGAAATATCGGACGACTACATCAACGTCTGCATTCTGGACTAGCAGGATTATTGTGGATGTATTATTGGATTACCCTAACAGCTACACTGGGACTCAGGGCTCTTCCAGAAGATATATCAAAAACATCCCAACCTGCAATTTGGTCTGATCAAAATTGGTGGTTGTGAGGGGGTGGGGTGGGCTTAAAGGAGAAGCAGTGCAAGATATTGACAAGAGAGTTTATACTAGTATAACGGACTTTATCAGCGGTGATACAACATCTCAAGGAATAAATTTTACATTGCACAACACTATTCGTGGGGATAATGTGGACTAGATACACAATATGTCCATGCTACAGAAGGTTAACAGTTCAATGTTAATCTTACCAGCTTTTGACTTACCTTTAGCCAGCTTGGTTCAAACAAACCTTGACTTGTTACCTAGTGGTTCTGTTCTCAGCAATCAACAAGAACTAGAGACGCACTGTATTATAAATCTGCATGATGATACACAATTTCCAGGCCTGCCCTGCTCTAATTTCACGAAGAATCATCTTCAGATAGTACTGACAAATCCGTAATGTATACAAGTAGAAGGTCTGAAAATGACCATGGATTAAATCAAGAAGACAAGCTTTTCAACGACAAAGAAACATTAGCAATTCACCTATAAGGAGAATACTACGTTTCTACCTGCCAGACTAATAGTTTCACTACTTTGGTAATAGGCACTCTGCATGGTCTGAGCTGATGGATGAGTACAAGTGAAGAAAAGAAGTAAATGTGACACAGAGAGAAAAACCCGTATAGAATGATATAAGAGAGTTGTCACTTGAAAACATATGTGGGCCAGAAGGCTCTATTTGTAATTAGTTTTTGCAGTCTTTTGCATACATACAACTCCTCAATCCTTCGCTGATATCAGGGTTGATCTTGAATCTCATGAAGTGATTTGGCTTCTGTATCAACCAGCATATCTGTCCCAATTACAACAGTTTCCATTCTAAAGCGAAACAAAGCATCATAGTACAAACCAATAACTTTGACATCATTATAATGGTAGCCAAGCACAAACATATTTCATCAATAACTTTTAGTAGTATGCTGTATCTACAATTACATATGGTGTAATAATGCCCCTACTAAATTACATGACTAATATGCGGTTTTCGGAATAAATATTTCATTAAACAGTTACATTGAATCTTTGCGTATTATAATATCAATGATGTTGTTGCAATAAATTAATGGCTTATCAGCACCTGACAAATATTTTCTTGTTAATTTTTATCTCTCAATCTACAAAATGTTCTTAATTATCTTTTAGAAAATGCAAGTGGCTCATCACAGGCAAGTAATTTTCTCCTTAAGGGTCAACTGGGCGTTTCATCGCTACTCGAATCAAAGACTCATAGTACTGCTTCAGGGGAATCATCTTTATCATCATGGTGTCCATGACTTGTAATCATCATTATCATCATGGTGCCCATGACTTGTAATCATCTTTTGAAAAATGTTTTTAAAACACATTTATTGACCTTGTAACGTATTCGATGCGAGAAAACATAATATGCTGCACAAAGGTACTCATACACAATACTTAATTGCTCTGAAAAAAGTCCCTCAAGTAATACGTTAATGAAATGTTGTTACTATTTAGTATTAACTGAAAACAAATGCTGTAATGTATACAGCAAAAGAAAAATATCTTTAATATGAAGAACATGTAAATCCTGAATAGTAGTAAAATACAAGTGGAAATTTTATATAAAACGAAATACAAAAGACTACTTCACATTTCTATAACAAATAATAAGGTTCAAATCTTGATTTAAAGAAGAGCAAAAATTGATATAATTTAGGATTCTCACTTGAAAGAGTGGGCCTTCATCACTTCTCACCTTATCCGCTGCTTTTTTAGTTAAGGATTCTTCGGAACTGAAGAAAAATAAAGTGTTGAATTATATCGTGAATCTGAAGAACGATAGGGCATACAACAATGATGCAATGATTTTTGTACTATTATTGCTAGTGGCATCCATACTGTCATCATTTTCTGCATCAGAATGCTAAGTTGTCCTCGTTCTAGTAATGGACTCTCAGGCATGCACATAATTTGAGAGAGGTATATAGTTATATCAAATTCCGCCCAGTTGTCTAAGTTGGGCTAACCCTATCAGCCACTAATTATTTGTTAGCTACATATTTTAATTGTAATACTCGATAGTACAAAATTACTTAATTCATTCAAGTTTGGAATTTAGAGCACATAGTGTACTTTAATATTTCCAAAAAATATAAGTCAATCCCTGAGCACAAGTTACCCGTCTTAATTTAGTAATCTAGTACGTTTATCTCCATAATTTCATAGTTGTGTGTTAGACTGTGGTTCGAAAAGGTCCACTGCGTGCTTTACATAGTCGTGATCGAAGTGAGTTTTAAATGTGCAGTTTAAATAGGTATGACCAAAATGCGTTTTCGAGAAGCAAAATAGGAAACCACATACAGTCAGGCAATTTTAAGTTGCATGTCGCTGGTGAGTTCTGCTCTTCTGATCTCCTCCCATGCTTCTCTCTTAAGGCCGGCAATATCTATTTCAGCTGTCTCTGTGTACTGCAGTCCTTTTGGATTTTCTCTAACTGATAGGTGGTTGTCGATAATTACAGGCCTCTTCTCACGGCTTGCCGCACACCACTTATCCCGCTGCGCCTGGTTGCTTTACATAGTTTCTCCCAGTGGTCTATGTTAAGATCGGTCCTTCCTTTTGAAATCCTAGACTTCGATGGCGGCAGGTAGGTTAGTCATGTTCTGTTCCATGCTAACTCGTGTTCGCCGATAGTCCCCTAACTTTTTTCTTCCGTTGTGGTAAAGAAGTAGGTTGAATTGAATTGCACCTGCCCGAGCCAGCATGTGGAAAAAATTCAAAGAATTCAAATTTAGTGGTCAGGTAGGTTGATGTGACTTAATATCTTCCAATGGACGTTTGGTTGTTGCTTTTAGGTACCTTTCTATATATTCGTTTTATGCAGGAATAGGGCAATATGAGGTTGGATGTTCAAAGGTTTCTGCTGTTTAACCATTTGTTTGTTTTGACCATTGTCTATTTTCTTCTCTTTTCAATTTCCCAGAATAAACGAAGTGCTTCGGTTTTTCTTGTCATTCGTTCGCCATTTGTTGCTATAATGTTTCCTTTTTAAATATTATGCCGAGGCTTGGTACGTGTAATGGTTTCACTGTCACATTAGGGACCCAAGTTCAGCGTATATATGTATGTGACATAAATTTAAACTGATTTTGGTTTGAAATTGGTTAGGTATTCTTTATAGAAAATACAGATGGCACCTTAAATTTGATTGTTAACACACTAGTGATACAAGCCTCACACGTCTTGTATATGTCATATAAAATAAATAGAAAATGAAGAAATGAAGAATATGACATTATGAAAAAAATGAAATTTAAATATTAAAATATTTTAATCGAAGGTTTATTTCTTTAACTGTTGAAATGTTTATAGTTTGGCACCATATCAGTGGTCCCATTATGACGTTTATTCAAAATGAACTACTATCTTGTTCCAAATGATTTTGTGCATGGGGGATATTTGATCCTGTGTAAGCTGTTAATTTTGTATCCAGGTAGGTGAATCCTGTGCTTATAATGGTGTGATGTATTAGTAACATACATCTGATTATCTTCCTTTCAACACTTGTTCATAAACAGTTACATTTTCCTTATTGAGGGGATAGATAAGAAGAATGCATAGTAAAGTCCATACTCTCTGTCTACTAAACCATTGGAAACTGTCAGAGATTGATGAAAAATCTGCAGTAGCAAATTCCACTCTGTCAACTAATCCATTGGAAACTGAGAATGAGGTCTCTACAAAGAAACGTCTTCAAAATATATTAAATGCACTTCTCCATGAACGCTATATCAACCTATATGTAGACAATATAAAAAAAGCATGTCTAAATTAAACAATATCCATTTTATTGGTAATATTGGTCGAGACCTTGAATTCCAAAGTGCGGTTTTGTTGCAGAAGCTGGAGTCACATTATTATGAACCGTTTTATTCAGTACTTGTTAATTTACTCTTGTAAATGTTCACTAGGAATATTCAAAGACATTAATCTGAATTGAATTAACCTTGACAGGCAAACTTAAAATGTACATAGTTACATGTCCAGCATAAAGATATGTTCATTTCTTTATAGAGAATTTATGGGATCTGAATTGTGTCTATCTTCCTATTTGTTTGATTATATTAGTTTTAATTGAATCTATTTATGACCTGTCAATGTTGCAGATATTAGACTTATCTGTATGTATATACAACCCGTCAATAGTAAAAATACTCTAGCAAAAATATTTTGGGGGAAACCTTTTATATTTTGAGTATGAGTAATCGCTTTAATGCATGTTCTCTGCTTCACATTTCTGAGTGTCACTATGAAATATGTAATGTTTCTCAAGTGCTCTTACACTAAATATCATTTGAAAATCTTCATGTCTTTCACTTCATTTACTTAAAGCGATCTAAGAGATTAAAGAAACATGCTCTATCTTTCTTCAGGTGTGGCCCGGCATTGTGAACAAGGTGGAAGAGTTGGATTAACTCAAATGCTCCCAGGTAGTCTGTTGGTGATAAAATGCCTCATTACGACATTCCAAATTACACAGGAAAAATCACTAAAACTATTTCATACTATCACAGTACTTTATTTAGATCAATTTTAAGTCTTCATCAGAGATATTAACACCACTGTACAAAGATGTATAGCCTGCATGACACTGTATATTTCTATTACAGCACCGCCTTTGTCGTTATTGACATTTTTGCTTCAAAATATGTTGCTGGTTCCATCACAATACAGTTTCTGAATATGCTGTTATCTTTCCTGGCCTAGTACCTGACAGAGTATATCTCTTAAATCGTGCTTCACTGCCTCTGAATAAAATGCTAAACGTACAGCTCATTTTATCAATGTCCTACACTGCAAAATATAGCTGTCTAAAATGTGCAAAGTGTTTGTTTCTTCTTGGTGTTTATTTTTGTTTATTTCTTTGTTGAAAATGTATTTTGTGTGTTTAAACATTTATGTAATATAATTATAGCTTTGAATTGAGAATTCGGATACAGTAAGATTCGTGAAGAACGAGCTGTTGTCTTTTTAATTAACAGCACTTCTTGCAATAATAACTGGAGAGAGAGAGAGAGAGAGAGAGAGAGAGAGAGAGAGAGAGAGAAATAATTTCTGATTAGAAATCCAGAGTAGTTATATGTTACCTTTGGGACCACTTCGAGGATTAACAATACTTCGTAGGTTTATATGCAAGGGACTGTATCGGGCATAACGAGAAATCCCTTGTTAAAATTACCCGTAAGTGGGAAATTATGGTTCATTACGGGATTTAACATAGAATATCTTAACATAGGATTTCCGGTTGTGCCCCTTACCATACTAGGCATCAGATCGGACTATATGAGGTACTGTATGAAATCCTATAGTAAAATGTTTTGTTTAGAATCCAAATACACCATATACAGTATCCAATATATGCAGTGACCAACACCCTTTCATTTACTAACCAACAACCAGAGTGTAGTGACAAATAGCATGTTTTCTTCTATCCAACACCCCACTATCAACATGTCCAGTGTAATAACCAATATTTGTCCTTTACTATCCACTACCCAAGATACTCTGTCCAACATACCGTGTGCAATGACCAATACTCGACTAATAATCTGCTATACAATATCCAACATTATACTATCAATACGCCGTGTGTAGTGACAATTATCCAATCTACAATCCAATACTCTACGCTGCAGCCTACACACGCCGTATATAGGCACCAATACCCGTCATCTACTATCCAATACGCCACAAAGACTATTCAACACTCCCCGTGTTGTAGCCAATCCTCAATCATCTACTATCCAGCAAACCCCACTATACCATCAACACGCCATGCGTAGTGACCAATACCCGTAATCTAATATAAAAAACACAGCACAAATTGTAAAAAAAAGTAATTTTAAAATTGATAATTTTCCAGAACAAATTTCTATACAAATTTATAAATTTAATACAGCATTTACAAATCGTAAAGAAAGTTTAAAATTTAAATAAGGTTTTACAGTTGTGAAAGATATGCAAAAAAATTCAAAAATTTCTCGCTGTTTTGAGTGATCAACACCATCCACTTGCTAATGAAAAATCAGCAGAGACGCAGACATAAAGTAAGCATCCCTCTTAGAAAAAATCCAATGATCGACGGAGATAATTTGAAGGACTATGTGCAATAGAAACGTTTTGTTTCTATAAAACTACCCAACAATTCTCTGGTAACTTAACATTTGTCAATCAGCCTTGTTAGCTTAAACAACAACAATGAAGAAGGTGGATTGTGGCACGTCCTTCCTTGTTTGCAAATGCCATAAACATATTAAACGTTTACATACCACTTAATCATCCAGATTTGTGTTCTTGGTTTCTTTTCCGTAAGTCAAGTCATTTTTCATGTAAGCTTAGTAAGGTTAGTGTCCATGCTGTTACTCATTAGTTGTTCTGTAAAGCTTCACTTCGCTGAACAACGAATGTATGAAATTATTGACGGGTGCTACTCTGGCATTGGCGATTGGATTGCAATTGTCCACAAGTAACTGCTATTCAAATAGATGTAGAACACACATCAGGATGATCCCATGATATAGAAACCTGACAAATGGGGGGGGGTCTATTGTAGTTTTCATATTAATAATGTGAAAACAGTACAATTGCTCGAGAGGTCGACCTTAACCAGGTGAAAAACGCAGACTCACTTCTAACCAATTACCCGTTTTGTACTGGTGCAAATGTTGTACAATCATATAAAATATCTACTTGGGGAATTTTTTATTTCTGGCGATTGTGCAGTCTTGGGGCTTAGAACCACATTCATATTAAAGCATACGTTTACATCATTAAATAATGTCTGAAACGATCAATTCCGTCTTCGTCCAAGAACTGTTACACGGACAAGTGCGTCATCGTTGAATAGCAGTCAAGATTTTTTTTCAACTTCGTCGGTCAATGTTGGTGTAACATAAGCAAGGAGGAATGCAACCAGTGATGAATTCCACTTTCTCGTTGTAGAAACGATCCCTTTATGTTTCGAGTCCACGATTGGGCGTTTTCATGCGCTAATGCAATGATTCTAATATCCCTTCGAGTTCCTTGTGATGCATTAGTAGTTCCATCGAGTTTTTTTATTTTTATTTCGTTATATTTAAGCGCATATGGGGGTCTGGTGAGGCAAATGTTTGTCGACAAGTGGAACAAAATTTCTATCAACGTTAGCGTCACCGGTCAGCTGGTCCAATACCCCTCAGCAAATTTCGCACCCTCATCACATCAATCAGAATACATCAGTTATATGGATCAATATGATCTTAAACACAAACGCCAAAACCGTTCAAGTACCTGTCAAGGTAGACGCTGAGTCCTTCGAGCTGAATTTAATCGCCAGTGGCCAACGACCACGATACTGTATATATGAAAGTTACTAGAACATTGTTGGCTAAGACACGCGATATTAGAAAATCGATTACCCTGGTTAGTATTTATTAAAATTCTTATAGTACTACATCCGCGTCTATTTCCGGTTACGAAGAACAAATACGATCCGGTTTCGCGTACCTTTAAGCTGTGGGGTTTAGGTGTTTGAAAGTCACGTCATGCAGTATGGAAAACAGTCGGCCATTTGATAAGGTTAATGCCTCAATAATTCCAATGCTTCGCTCATTAATTGCTACGTCTTTCAGCATTGAAAACACGTCGGCCATTTTCTAAGGTCAATGCTTTAATGATTCCAATGCTTCGCTCATTAATATTCCTGTAACCGCGTTCCATATAGTTATTTCGCAATTGATACAGTAAGACCAAGTTGGTTACTTATTTACCACGCAAACGTTCCCACAATCTCAATTACTGGGTGCGCGAGAAACGACGACTTTCACGCGGTTCCAGATTGCATGAGCGACAACCAACGGTCTTCCGTGGTTACCGAAGGGTTTAGCACAGGCATCCGCACATCAATGTTGACAACGCTACAAAACCCAAATGTGTGACTATGCGGAATCAAACTCGAAAACTTCAATTACTCTCCATGCAGTGAGAGTATAAGCTGTTGAAATCAAAGGTTATACTTACTCTTAGCGCTAATTCTCGTTCGAGTGAGAATACACGAGCTGCTAAAGTTTCTTGTTGCTGAAACTGTCTAAAGGAAGGTTCTACGGGTTGTATTACGTACAGTTTCATATATTCTCCCAATAATTCATTAAAATCTTCGCTTTTTCCGCGCGTAAATGCATTAGGTGCTTTCACAAATATTTCCATTCTTTACATTCAAGGGGACTGTAAATGGTGACATAGACGGGATTCATAAAATCACCCTGCCAGGTTAATCTTTAAAGCATTGAGGCATTGGTTTTTGCGACTTGTGCTCAGGTGGTACTAACGGCATCTTAATAATAGCATCTCTAACGTCTTCATGATGAAGTTGGTGTAATAGTGAAAGGCACTCATGTACTTGATTTATATGGGTGCCATTCGCTATCACACCAACTTCCTCTCTGAAAAGGGCACCCTAGGGTCTGCTCGAGCATGGTTGACCAAAGAAGCGTTTTGAAAAATGGATCAACCTACATCAAAAAAGATTTCCTGCGATTGGTTTTACTTGAAAATACTTAACGAAGTTCACTAGGCTGATCTTTTATTTTTGTACATGATCCCATGGAAGCTCGCAAATACAAGTGTGCTTTAGCCATTGTAGATGTTACCACTAGATACAAGAAAGAGGAGTTGTTGACGATAACAGATTTAGTACGTGTTGCAAATGCGCTTAAACATATTTACACTCGCGTACCATTAACATGACCACGAATTTTGCAAGTCAATCCAGTTAAAGAATTTATCGGATCTGTTACTACCTTGCTAACAAAACAAAGTATGTGGCTTTGTGTTGGACAAGTTATTATACATTGTAACCAAGGTATCGTGGAACAAGTTAATCGAACACTTAGTTAGTTCTCTGCGTCCTGTCTGGGACATAAGTCTGCAACTGTCTTCCTCCATCTAGGTCGGTCTTGGGTAATGGCGTGAGTCTCGCCCAAGGAAATTTCCATCCTTTCCAGCAGGGACATTAGTGTCCTTCGCCAGGTTATCTTTGTCCGTCCAGATTTGTGCTTACCAACTGGTGTCCATTGAGGACTACCTTGGGTATCCTTTGTTGGAGCATCCTCATTACGTGCCCGAACCTATTGATCCTGCGCATCGTATTTGATCTTGCAAATCGCTGAACGATTAGTCAGTCATCAGTACGCAGATGAATTGTTATTGATATCTCGGACTAGGTGTGCTCAGTCTTAGACACAGAATGCTAGCACCTTAAAGCGATCTCACGAATGGGAAGCACGACTTTTGTTGGTCATAAAAGCATTAAATAGTGAAATTAAACGCACTATCGGATAGCAGCCTGCTGATGCAATTCGGAGGAAAACTGTCACCGTTACTTATAAAGTGATTTCACAACCACCACAGTTAGAACCACTGGGAAACAATTTTGTCCGGTATTTGTATCCATCAGAAGAGTTAGAAGGCTGTCAACGTCGCGCTACTGACCAGGTATGGTCAATCAATGTATTGTCATTTTCAGACCTTAATTGACCTTAATTGATTTTCCATGGCAGCCAACTGTTGGCCACTCGGCGGCTGTGGTTCAACATTGGGAAGCAAAGCGTCCATTGGTGCAAAACCACCACGCAGGGCATTGTGCAAGAGAAATTAAAATAATTGGTTTCTGGAGATGCAGAAGTACCAATATATATTTTAATAAGTTAATGGATCAATGTATTAATGCACCAACGTCAGTAGCATCAATCGCATTTGTCCATACACACAATTGGTAATTCCATCAGGGAATATTTGTCGTTTAGTATCCAGCGGCGATGTTTCTTTGACCTGATCCAATTTGATGTGAGTGAATTCACTTCGAAATTGAAAACATTCCTAATGCATTTCATGCTTAATATCCTTTTCAACTATAACACTTGTGACTAAGTTCGCTCTTTTTTGCTTTCTGATGATTTTACTGACTTAATTGCTTATCTATCCTCTCAATTTATGTGTCTAACCTAGATCAAAGATTTTCCACATTAGACTTTATTAGATAGTAGTTGCTATGATACATTTCATTAATGATAAATATTTCTATTGCTATGATACATTTCATTAATGATAAATGTTTCTATTGCTATGATACATTTCATTAATGATAAATGTTTCTATTGCTATGATACATTTCATTAATGATAAATGTTTCTATGCCTTAAAAGATAATGTTCTAAGGTAGGTTAGTGTTTCGCAAGCGATATATTTTACCACGTGGCAACCTCCGAAGCAGTTTGGTATTATTGCGATCGTCAATTGCCATTAACATTTACCTCACGAGGGTATTTAGTGAAATCGCTTATAATAATGCATCGCACCAAAGCTAAACTCACCATGTATTCTGTGCTCACATCCAGGAACTTCAAAATGTATTATTGTCTTTATTTTAAACTTTATATATCATCTATAGGTTCTTTATTTTTCAGTCAAAATATTTCTTCACAAAATGTCGCAATATCGTAGAGTCGTCTATCATTTTCCAATATTCATTATCATAGTAAATAATTGCATTGTTTTGCACCCGTTCTAATACCAGTATTGTTTTTAAATATTAATACTTAAACATCTCTCTAACTGATTAATCATTGCTAATCTTCACGACTTAGACAATTATATTCGCTTGTTGTTTCAACGTCATCATCATTATCATCATCATCAACGTACTTACTAGTTTCGTTATTTGTACGACGTGGTATGGTCAATTCTATCAACTTTATTTTTTCCCTGCACAATATCAAATAATGATTTTTCAGGTCTGTCTCATATGTACCTAGTTTGCATCGTGACTGCTCTGATAATTCCTAAGTTGATTAATTTATCCATATGCTTCGAATATGTGTTTTGAAAGTCATAACACCTTTTGGGCCTCTTTAACAAATCAGTATGATGCATTGAAACGAAACAGTAATTTCATCATTCTTGTAACGTTGCAAGACTCCATCGGTCTGGCAGATTAATCCCAGAAGTAGATGTATGCAAATCCATGTATAGTACTTTACGGATTAGTCTGTTAAATATTTGTCATGTATATAAACCACGATAAGTGTTTAATATAAAATATTCTCTGCAAGTATAAAATATTCTCTGCCAGTATAAAATGTTCAGAGGCTAACTTTGCCACAGAAAATGGACACAGTGTTTTAATGATCAGTAATCTTATTCCTTCAGTAGTTTTTGGTCGCATGGAAAAATATAGGGATACTCAATAATATAGGCCATAATTATTTTGTTTTGCCCACAAGGTTAAATAGTTTTAGGCTAGCCAATTTTATTACATAAAATCGTTCAAGCTAGCATTATAATTTTATTTTATTGTCCGATGGAAAAACCCATGGAATATAAATTTTTTAACCTATTGTTATGTATATTTAATTTGTATTATTTGCTGGCTGTATGTTATATAGATTTGTATTTGGTTCTTGACCTTGTTCAAAATCAAGTTCACTGTGTACATGACTAGGGACATTGATTTTGTAAACAACATAATGCACAATTAAAATGTTTTCTATGAATGTGGACTGAATATTCTGATCATAATTAATATAAATACACTTATTTTGGTTGAGCAGTATATCATATGAAAATACCTACACAACTGAACAACATTTCTTGTTTTTCCAATGGGGCTGCATTTTTATATGATTAATATTTCTCTCTATCGACCCGCAGGAGAGCTTATGCTCCAGAGAAAAGATAAATAGACGCACGTAGGAGTGAAAATGGTGATATGCAGAATTAAGTAGCCTGCAGGGTTTGAGTTTCGTTTGCTGAAGTGTCAAATCAGCGACAAGTAAAAAAACAAGTAAAAAATGTTTAGTTAGCAGAAATATTTAGAAAAAACACTGTAACTAATGAAAATAATTGCAAGCTTTTGTACAGTGCCATATCAACCATACTTTAACAATAAAAGTTTAATAACTATCCAAGAACTAATGAAAGTTAGAAATAAAGTTTTCAGTTTATATTACCTAGCGCAAATGCAACAATATGTTGTGTGAAGTTATTGCATCGAAAAGAAAGCAACAACAACAGCAAAACAAAATACAAACCATTAGTTATTCATTCTAAGGCATTTCAAAAATTGCCTATTGGATTTCTACTGGTGACATCTTTTAAGCTGCTATGCATAACTGCAAAAGACAATGAAAATCAATGGAATGAACACGTGGGCCTAGCAAAATTGTAATCAGGATATAGATATAACATGGTTGAAGGCGCTGTGCCTTCTCTTATACAGAATGAAGATATTAAGAAGCCGAAACTCTGTAAATCGTAAATCTTACCTTTACGGAGCCAAATAATTAAAGTATTGTCGTTTCCCCCAGATTTATCGGTAAAATAAGTTTCTCTTTCAGCGCGATGCACCTTATTAAAACCCATCTATAAATAATTTGCAGAGATGTTCCAGATCAATTACATGTAGAAAAATGATACTATGAGAAGTCGTTTTGAAGGTAAAAGGTCTCTGTAGATACGATGTAGAAGTCAGCAAGCTGTACTTGTTCTTAAAAGCGTAAATCAGTATAGGTCATAAGATGACAACCAGACCTGCATCAGTTCCAGTATTGTGTGTTTGAAAGTGCAATCAAGATAGGAAGGATGCAAATTCGCAATTCGGCAATTTGAAATAAAGAAGAAATAAGTATACAGTGATAATAGGATATACGATTATATAAATTATATACGTCTAGCAATCAAGCTTTCTCTCTGTCCTTAGCACCAGACATATCTACCTTCCCACTGTTATCACGATACATTTCTAAATTCCTGATTTTTGGCTCTTGATGTATCGATATCTCTGACCATAACGCCAGATACGGATACGTATACCATCCAGACCTCAGAACCAGCAAAAAGATTTTCAGTCTTAATGCGAAACATATCTTTCCTTTCTCACCTGAGCACGTGACGTGTCTGCATCCTCTCCTTAGCACCAGCTGTGCCTACCTTCTTTACCTTAGTGCTAGACATGTTTATCTCCCTAATCTTAGCACTGGATACACTGCATTCGTGACATTAGCACAGAATGAAACTATCTTCATGACCGTAGCACTTCATATACATCATTCCTGACCTTAACACTTTCTTTCTTCCGTACCTTAGCACCAGATATATCATTTCCTGCCTTAACACTTTCTTTCTTCCGTACCTCAGCACCAGATATATCATTTCCTGCCTTAGCACTTTCTTTCTTCCGTACCTTAGCACCAGATATATCATTTCCTGCCTTAGCACTTTCTTTCTTCCGTACCTTAGCACCAGATATATCATTTCCTGACCTTAACACTTTCTTTCTTCCGTACCTTAGCACCAGATATATCATTTCCTGACCTTAACACTTTCTTTCTTCCGTACCTTAGCACCAGATATATCATTTCCTCCCTTAGCACTTTCTTTCTTCCGTACCTTAGCACCAGATATATCATTTCCTGCCTTAGCACTTTCTTTCTTCCGTACCTTAGCACCAGATATATCATTTCCTGACTTAGCATTGGACATGTCTACCTCGCTGATCTTAACATCGGAAATGCCCACGTTCCTAACCTTAGTGCCAAATATATCCACCGCTATAGTATAGGACATTTATACATGTGTGAACGTAGCAACAAACACATCAATCTACGTAACCTACGTGCTAGAAAGATCTACCTCCGTGATCCTAACATCAGACATAACTGTTTCCTTGACATTGGTACCGGTCATATCTCTCTAAACTTGGGATATTGAAGCAACTCTCAGAAACGGTCAGGAAAATAGGAGCTAAATGCCTTGAAACTTGACATACGTTATCAACATTAAGTGAAGATGGGCATTTGTTTTCATACTTTGGTGACTTTTTTATATATCTAGAGTTATGCACCTTTTCAGTGTTAAACTTCTACACAAGATACTTTCTTATGTGCAGAAGCAGATGAGCATATGTATATGGTTTTATTGCCACTGAATATTTTCTTTAAGAATTATTTCTTGACACGTTGTTTTATCAGTGAAATGTTTTTACCCATACGCTGTATTACATTATCTTTATATGCATTATTACACAATATTACTTTCAGGCCTTCATCTCAGGAGACATATCAACCGCAACAAATGAAGATGAAAGATGGCTGTACGGTTACACATTGAAAATGGGACATGTTTTTCAAGAATTAGATGAGAAAATTAAAGTTGTTGCAGTGGCCAGACAGGATAATGGTAGCAATAATCTTAAAGTAGGCCGTACCACTAAAATATGGATCGTTTTCCATGTTTCTAAAAATGAATGGATCATTTCAATTCCAAATGAAAACGAAAATTCTTTTTTATATTACAATCAGTCTTGTCCCTTTTACAAATTACATGGAAATGTACCCTGCTGATCTTACAGTGGTGTGTTGCCAAAGAGTGTACCCAGCTGTCCTGATAATAAAATTGACTGTATACAAGGTCACCCACAAAGCTTGTACAGTCAAAACTGTCTTAAGCAACCAGTTCTGGAATGTGAATATACGGGCCCCATAAGACAGGTGGCTGTATAATAAATTTTTAGTTTAACAGTAATTTGATGTAAGAGTCCTTTAGATGGTGACTGTTTATACAAAGTGACTGTTTGACGGAGGCGGCATATATGTTTGACTGTATTGCTTTGCTTTTTTATAAAAAAAATAACCAAAATGGATGTCATTTACATTGACATATTCTTACATTATTCGATTCAGCTTCACTGAAATGCTTCGATTTGTGCTTTTATTGATTTATGACAAAATAAGCAAAAAATAAAATACTTCAAGCAGTGGGTTTTACTTTTGCCCAACCATAGAGTATCTTGGCCTTCGAAAGTAACATTATCACACTCCAAGTGCCCATTTAGGAAAAGATGCTTCCTTCCTAATTTGATGTCAAAGGATCACTTTTATGATCTGTTTTCAAATTTGCGTTAAGTACAGTTATATAATGACTATGATCTAAATTTCAAATTAAACGCGTTTGTCTTTCTAGACTTATAAGGTTCAATACCACACGTTGAATAAGTCAATGTTTTAAAACGTTAATAAATGCCATCATCAGTATAAAATTCTAATTAGGTTTGAACACACAGGTAATTGATACATATAAAAATACCTGAAATTATGTTGCAAGATGTGCCCAAATTTACTGATGTAATTTATATACAACATACTTGATAAAAGGGTATTTTTTTAAGGACATTATATTGTATTCCTTAAAGGCGATATCATGTTTATGTATTTTTATTGTTATACATTTTTATTTGAAAAGAGGCTTCTATATTTTTCTTTCAAATAACTTTATTGGATTGAATTATTTTATATAAAGCATCTTGTTAAAAAGTGTGACGTGTAGAAAGAAGTGTTCAGCACACTGATGCAATTAGAGATGTGCCTGGTTCTATTAATAGATAAGTGATAACAGGCTTACCACTGCATTAGACCTTCCCTGCTCAATGGGAGTATGATAAATAGATAATCCATGCTAAATGTGTTGCTGCATGATAATTTAGTTTGTTTGTTTTGAATCTGCTACTACAAGCAAATTTTGAGACTAGCTAAACTTAAAATATAATGATGTTGCAGGGCTTAGTCAAACATAATTCCAAGGAGTTTCTTTAACTAGGTAAAATTCAAGAACGAAATACCTCTACCAAAAGTATGAATAAAAAAAGCAAAATAAACGTAGGATAAAAACAAGGCACCAACGTGCATGTTGCCCCCTCCCCCCCCCCCACACACAATTCAAGTTGATTAAATTATGTTGGTTTCCAGTGTGAGCTGTGTGATAAGTTTGATCAAACACGATAAGATTAATTCAGTATATACCATAACACAAAACAGGGTAAATTACAACTAATGAAATGGCACGCAATAGATGCTAGGTTATATAAAAACGTAAATGAATATTCATTATTTTATTTTCATTGTGTTCCTTACTGATTAGTTCCTTATACACGATGGTATCTTTAGACAAACACGTTGTGCAGTATGAAGCAGTGCAGGATAGAAAAATATTGCACGATATATATAAAGTGAATAGAGAAAATAATGAGCTAACAATAATATAAAAACTTACCCATTGTCTTGTCATCATTTACCACAAGACAAACAGTGCTCAGCAACGGAGGAATCTAGCCTGGTCCTCTTATCCTTAGCCACCTCTTAAATAGTTTACAATAATAGAAGAACGTAGCTATGCCGTGTCTTTATTTACCACCTGTCCTAGTTTTTACTAATATAAGGACGCAGCTTTGTTTTGCCATCGCCTACTACCTCTAAGATATTTTTCAGTCATAAAATAAAATAGCCATGTTTTGCCATCGTTTACCTAACTCTCAAACAGTTTTCAGTTATGTAAGAACGTAACTATGTCTGCCATCTTTGACAACCTTTCAGTTTTCAGTAACATAAGAACGTAGTTATGTTTAGCCATAGTTTATCATCTCTTTGACAGTTTTCAGTAGCATAAAAACGTAGCCATGTTTTGCCATCTTTTACCACCTCTCAGACAGTTTTCGGTAATATAAGAACTTAGATTTGTCTTGCCATCCTTTAACACATCACAATAGTTCTCAGCAATATAGGAACGTATTCTTGTCTCGTCATCTTATACAGCTCAAATAGTTTTCAGTATTTTGAGAAACTATCCATTTTTGTCACCTTTACCATTTATCAAATATTTTTCATTTATTTAAGAACCTATACATTTCTTACCATCTTTTAGCACAGCTGAAATAGTTTTCGGTAATATAATAATCTTTCTCTGCATTGTCAGTTTTACTACTTATCAAAGAGTGTTCAGTAATATAAGATCCTATCAATCTCTTGTCGCCATTATCCCCGCTCTAAAGTTTTCAGTAATATAAGAACTTTTCCATATCTTGTCATTTTTGACCACGTATGAAATAGTTTTCAGTTATATTAGAACCAATGCAGGTTTCGTCATCTGGTACCATGTCTAAACAGTTTTCAGTAAAGTAAGAACCAGTCCATATTTGTAATATTTTACCACCTTTTACCACAGCTCAAACAGTTTTCAGAATATAAGATCCAATCCATCTCTTGCCATCTTTACCACCGCTCTAAATAGTTTTCAGTAATATAAGAACTTTCCATGTCTTGTCCTTTTCGAACACATGTCAACAACTTTTCAGCTTTATTAGAGCATCTCTCGTCAATTTTTACCACTTCTCAAAAGTTCCAGTAACGTAAGAACCTTTCCATATCTTGTCATCTTTACCACATCTTAAATAGTTTGCTCTAATATTAGAACAAATCCATGAATTGTCATCTCTTACCTCCTTTTCCTGTCGTTATTGATGCCCTGTAACACTAATATGCTGATGTTTTCGTGGTCAGTAATAAGGTGACTGACGACAGCGTTATTCCCATTGATTATTTATATGCTAATGGTGTGCAGTGATTGGTGAAACCAGAACTGGTGAATCTATTGTATACACATGAACGATGGACAGCATAGCGCGGTGATGATTTATTAAGATGGATCTCATTAACTACGAACCAACAAACGAGTACAATTGTTTTGTTTATAGTCAGGATATTTAGACGCAGACCAAAGTTAAACCTGAACAAATCTTTAAACATTTCTGGTTTCTCTTCAACCGATACTGTTCAGTAAATGTTGTGTATAAGAGGTTTCTTTCTCTCTGCCTGTAGCATTCAAATGTTGTTAAAGGACAGACATGCATTATTTT
Organism: Megalonaias nervosa; assembly: GCA_016617855.1. Lineage (NCBI taxonomy): Eukaryota > Metazoa > Mollusca > Bivalvia > Unionida > Unionidae > Megalonaias > Megalonaias nervosa. Next base: position 54,569 of record JAECUM010004070.1, on the reverse strand, counting down.
CGTGGCACTTCGGATGTCTTTTAAAAATATTTGCACGACTGGTCTTGTTACTTCCAATTCACATTGCTAATGTTGTCATTCAAACCAAACTTGATGTTGTCTCTGCTTCGAGCAATTTGAATAAATTATTGCATTATCGCTGTCCAGTGCTGGAGAAAAATAGCAGATTCTATTTCGATCGATATACGGGTTACAAAACTAAAAGAAAGGGATATCTACCGATAATTGAGTCGAACGAAAATTACAAATCTGCTTTAAGCATTCTTCAACTTCATCGGTTCTGCAAAACCCCTGACCGGAACCTATATTTATATATGAATGTAGCATTTATTATTTTGTTTTATATAAATAATATAATATATAAAACAATCTCTACAAAAAGCATAAAACATGCAGTATGAAAGATCAAAACACAATAATACAATGACATTAAAACATGTAAGATTACTAAACCGAATAGCAATATTTATATACAAAATGGCAATGAAATAAAATATCTCAGAACCGGACACCCAATTAACCAGATGGAAAGTAATAAATGGTAAAATATGATAAGCTGAAATGTGCATGACAAAGTTGATGGACTGAACATGGGTATCACAGAATAATTATTAGCTGAAAGACGTTTGGTAGCACATATATAATACTGTACTTAGCTGAATGTCTCTCACTGAAGCGGTCTCGATGGTAATCTTCATGTCTGCATTCGATTTTTTTAACAGATCGCAGTAAACAATATATTTTTTTTGTATTAACTGACGGCTAAATAGTCTCAAAAGTAGTACATGGTGCTCATTCATGACAAGGCAAATAATGCTCTTTGGTGTTGAATATAACTTTGTGGTGCCATGGACCATTACCACTAATATATGGGTGGAATAGTGGATCAGAATGTTCGAGGTGTGCCATTACTGATAGGCGGGCTGTTGGATCAGATTGTAGGACTAATTCGTAAGAACTGTCTTCGCTAGAAGCTTTTTCTTCTTCTTGTGTATTCCATCTCTGAATTGCTCTATCAGTGAATTCTCTATCAGCATCATATGGTCGTGGCACTGCTAATGGGTCGGGTGTTGAATCAGGTTCTCCGATAATTGCGTAAGAACCATCTTCGCTTGAAACTATTTCTCCTTCTGGTCTATTCCCATTCTGAACCCCTATATAAGTGAATTCTCGATCATCATCACTTGGTCCTGGCGTTTCTGATGGGCGAGGTGTTGAATCATTTTCTCCGACAATTAGGTAAGAACTACCTTCGCTCGAAACTGTTCCTCCTAGTGTATTCGCACTGTGAACATTACGTGGTTGTGGCATTGTTGGTAGGCGGACCGTAGGAGCAGATGGTCGGAAAGAATTGTATGACCCACCACTGTCTTCGTCTCGTGGAGTCACACACCCATTGGGTGTCTTGTTTCGTTCTGACGTTGTTGGGCGGGAGTCACTGACAGATGGTTGTGTTGGCTCCACACCGTACATTGGATTAAACTAAAACGAAACAGTTATACAGTTGGAAGGGAAAATGGTGAACAGTCTCTATTCCCGATTGAATACTTTAGTCAGTTTTGAATTCAGTGAGTTGCTGTTGGCAACTCTTTATTGTTTCTTCTGAATGCCCATAACGATATCTTAGCCTCCAGCACCACCACCAATTATCAATTTAATTTTTCCTAATAAAATGATAAACATATGGTCAAATTCTTTTATAACTTTCTGTCCCTTTGAAGGTAAAGATAGAAATAGGTAACGTGCTTTTGACAATATTAAACATTACAAAAATGTGATTCAAAAATGGTATAACAAATCTTGACCATTGGTTGAATTTGTTGCATCTATTTTTTCATAATTTGTTTATACGATATTTGCAAGCTTGGCTAAACACTATCCACCTAGTAACGTAACCTCACTGCTTTCCAGATAAATTTCAAATTTTGACACAATCCATTATAACTTTCAACTTTATTTGATAAAGTTGTAATGCGTTTGTCTGAGTAGTATAGAATGAAATAGAACGTATTAGGCATAAATAAATGATTAACTTCTGAAATTCCAAATTGAGTGTTTCTAAAATGTGAGTGGAAAAGTACAATAATTGTAAAGTTTTCATAACCGAACAAAGGGTTAAACTTCTATATAAATTACATCATAGTCGGATATGAATTTCTCGCAAAAGAGCGAAAACATAAACAAAAAAGATTTTTTGCGTAGTTCATAAGTAGTTCCATGTCAAGAGGTAAATTTTGATAATATAATACGTACACGTTGTGTTTCAGATGGGCAATATTCCGGGATGGAGTTAGGCGGGTCTGGAAGATGAATCTTCTTAGGCCTGATGAATTATGAGATATTAAACAAAGAAATGTTAATGCATATAAAGAGAGTAGATGTGCATATATAGTACAATAAAACTGTCTGAAGTTCTGAATAATGTTCATTACTATTAAACGATTCCTTTATTACGCTGTCATACAGCTATCCACCATTTTGAGTTATCAGATAAAGCTGGCGTACAAAGTGACATTAAAGGAGAGAGAGAGAGAGAGAGAGAGAGAGAGAGAGAGAGAGAGAGAGAGAGAGACACACACACACACACACACAGACAGACAGACAGACAGACAGACACAGAAAGACAGCAAATACTTTGCTGCTGAAATCTTGTATTGAAAGTTTTAACTAATCCAAAGTAAGAAAGGCTCTTGGAGTCATCTCAAGATTCAAGGCACGTTTAAAAATACCCCATGTTTGGACAAACCTTTACCCCATCGTTATTTCCCATGAGACATTCCACAATGTAAATCAACTAAAATATCAAACATAGCTAAATCACATTAAAACTTCAGAGCTTCAAAGATGTGGATTGCTGATTTATATTGTTTTAGGAAGTTTAAGTAGAGGGACTTACAATTTGTTTAATTTATTTACCGAGGATTAGAAATTGTTAAGTAAATCTGAGAATAAAACTGACAAACATTTGCAACATGAAGGTAGACACATCACAGAGTTTGCGACCCAGATTAGCAATTTTACATCCGTTATATACAGTGTTAGCAAGATCACTGGGAGACAATGAGGGAAATATATGTTTACATGTTAAATTCTTACAACTGTTCAAGTCTAAAGTGAAGAAAAGAAACAAGATCAATACTGCATATTATTTAGAATTTTCTTTTTTTATAATATATCCAAATGCATATTAAAAATCTAGTCCGCATGTTAGAAAGAGACTGAATATTTCATATCTTAATTCTATTCGTAACTTCATGTAATAATTATAAACATAAAAATAGAGTTTGAATGTGCTGTAAATCAATAAGCTTTATGTATAAATTTGAATATATTTAATTACTGCTAGTCTTTAAAATTTGCCCTGAAATTTGCTAGGAAGTAGAGTGTATATTCAGGAGGTGCTGCTACTTACTTGTCCAAAACCTATGTTTATCGAGAATTAAGGAACAAATTCTCTTCTCCGTGATTGCAGATTAAATCTATTCATATGTCCCATCAATATTGTAAAAATTTAAAGCTAAGAGTAGAACCATATTTCAAATACAGACAGACCGATGATGTACAGTTTATATAGGCTTCAACACGGTTAGTACATGTACATGTTGAGAGTTGTTCACTTTCTTTCATAAAACGCCACATGCCTAGTTTTTTAAAATTTTGCATTATATCATTATATATTTTGAAGAAGTGTATAAAGACAAAGGGATATGTAATAAATACAAAACCACATAAGTGTTTTGCCCCGAGTGAGGGGAAAAACTCGTTTGATACGGCGAAGGAAGATAGTCTCTGCCGGATAGCCTCCACATACCTACTACGTATCAAACATGTTCTTTTCACCTGCTCGAAAGAAAACACATATGTAGTTTTGTCTATATATTCCTGATACCTGAAATGCTGTTCCTGGTTCATATAATTAGTATTTTCCGTATTGTTCACGTCAGTAGATATTTCTGTTATTTATTGTCAAAACCTGGTGACGTTTTTAATTAATGTAGCACTTTTTCTTAGTACTGATCGACTGTCTTGATTTCATTCTAGAGTTCTTAAGTTATAATAGTCAAATAAATATGCGGCTATAGAGACACTGGTTGGTAAGCATTTATAACTTCATCTGTCTTTTGTGCTAAATTAACTAGTTGTATAAGCGATTATTAAACATCCCCGGTTTAACACACACTCTAATACTTTCATAACGGTTACAGCACAACTCATGTGCTCCTTGATCAATTGCATTTTTCTCCATCCGTTGTACCATTTCATACTATTATGAATGGCAGCATTTGTTGTAAGTGTATTTGACGTTGACACAATTTTGATTAATAGATAGACTCTGGAGCTATGAAATGTACTAATCTTCGAAAATACGTTTCTTGACTGTTCAAGACACGTGTATAACAGTCGCGACAATTAAATATTCTAATCGAATTAGAACATTACTCTTATAGATGTATATACAATAGCATAAATAAGATTTCCATGCACCATTCCACGGCAAATCAATAAAAAAAAGTTCAAAAGATGTTCAAAAACTAGATCGTTTAGTCTAACGGATGAGGTGCTGAATTCTGAATAAAACTATGATAACTAAATTAATAAATAAATTTTAAAAACGTATGTTGGATTGACAGTTGAGGCATGCAACAGTTTAACATTAGAATATACTGGAATGTCACGAAAATGTGCGTGTTTAAATATATTCTAATTTGACATTAAAGTCTACGGGAATATTTCATGCCATATATATAGGTTTATTTGATAGAAAACGTAGATAACTTCACTCCAGTAAAAGGTAGAACCTGTGTAATATCAGAATAATTAACAAAATTAGAAAAATTTCCAAAATAGAAATAGTAAAATGGACAAACACCCGGAATGCAAATCATATTTAGCATTAATAGTATTGATAAAAGAATACGCACGCACGCACGCACGCACGCACGCACGCACGCACGCACACACACACACACACACACACACACACACACACACACACACACACATATATATATATATATATATATATATATATATATATATATATATATATATATATATACTTTGAAACAATTAAAGATAGTATAAAGCTACTTTAATTAAACAGGGAGATTTTTTTAATATTATTGGTTAGTAAAAGTTGGATATATAAAGTGTGGTCTTTAAATTAGTTGTTATAATAATAGCAAGGCCATTAGTCTTCAATTGTATGAAGAAAGAAAGCACGGACACAGATCCTCAAATATTATAAAAAAATCTGGACAATTGATCCTCAAAAAGTCTGAAACAAATCTGGACAATTTATCATCAAAAATTATGAAACAAATCTGGGCAACTGATCCTCAAATATTATGAAACAAATCTGGGCAATGTATCCTCAAATATTGTGAAAAATAACTGGGCAATTTATCCTCAAAAATTATGAAACAAATCTGGGCAATTGATTATCAAAAAGTTTGAAACAAATATGGGCAATTGATTCTCCAATATTAAGAAACAAATCTTGGCAATTGATTATCAAACAATATGAAAATGCTGGGCTATTTGTCCTCAAAATATTTGAGAACTAGGTCGGTGGTATTTTTAAATAGTTACATAAAAATCTCCCAAAACACGAAAATAAACCCAAAACACAAATAAACGGAAAAACGCTGGCAGATCGGTTTTAATAATGACAGGGCAGTTGTCTTGAAAAACTTATTAAAAACTCGGGCTAGTGATTTTAGTGATTTTTGGTTTTTCATACAATGTTGAAGAGCAGAAAAGGGGTGGCCTAGGGGTTTGTAAAGAAAAAACCCCAGATATCTGCATCATAGTTTAAAATTCAGAAAATATGCTGAACTGGTCTAAAGTTGATAAACACCAGTTAGCTGGTTTGAAGTGGATAATGGAAGAAGATTCGTCCAAAAGTCCCTATTATCACTGTAAACGCAAAACCACAACCGTACCTAGTAAAAGATAAGATATAGGTGACCATGAACTTCTTTTGCTTCAAGGATGGGATAATAACATGATCAATTTACAGTTCTAGTATAAACAGTGCATAGGAAATTAACATCAAGCACGAAATTGTAGACAGGTCAGAATATTGTAAAAATGAACCATATTGACCTAATTTTGAAAATAGGGAGTATTGCTCATCAAGATGCCTCACCTCATCAGGTTTCGTTATGTCAGATGTGATAGTATTTTCGTAGAGTTCAGAAAACCTGTACCACCATGACTTAACATCAAAACAAAAGCTTAATCATTAATATGTGAAACATGGGTCACAGTGACCCTCAGTTTTGTAAATTGTATCGTACTCTCATCTAGTTTGACGATTCTAGCATGAACAATTTTTGAGAAATATATACAAAACACAAATTGTGACCAAAGTCAGTAAAGCGTGAAATATGGTTTATAGTGACCTACTTTTGTGAGATGTAAAACTCATCAATATTCGTCACTGCATTAGATTTCTTAATTCCAGGTATATCAGCATATAAAACAAACCCCTGAACTAAACGCAAAAACCAAATGAACAATGCACATATAATGTGTATGTAATTACTGAGTTAGTCCCTTAGACCCTGATTAGGATTTAGTTACAATGAAATCCACCCCAACTGTTGCCTAGGACCTAGGACGAAATAATGATTACAATGCTGTGAAGCTGTACACATGTATATGATTTTGTATGCGTGAATGCAGATAACGCCAACATCGGGGGTAGTACAATTGTTCTCTTATACTTCTGAGAGTTTAGTTGTGTAAAATTTCAAATGGTTGGCTACATTTATATAAATGGTGTCAGAGGCACGGTGATTCAGACATTACCATGTCAAACCCGGAATGGTAACGGAAGGGATCGGATTCTAATCTTTAATTCGTGTGTTGATTTGTCGTTAAATATAGTGGTATAATTGACAGGAATACAGGTCTTGGCCAGGACACGCATAATCTTAGAGGGTTTTACCTGCATTCATCTGTGCAGTCGTGACATCAGTATTTTTACCCTGTAACCGTTAGAAGTGTTTCTGTTAAAACCAATACATATATCTAACCTTTCGGCACATTTTAAACTAACTCTGTGCAATTCCGCCTTTAATTGCGGCTTTTAAATTGAGTGGATAAATTAACATAGGGGTATGGTCTCGTATAAACATATCCAGTTTACATCACGTGGTCACACAACAGAACTTTGATAAATTATCATTAACATACTGATCTCGAATGGATTGCTGTATGTGTGCAGGCTTGTGTGACACTTTCCATCAGCACAGTGGACGATGAGTTATATGTACTGTGCACAGTGTGAACTAGTCCTATTCCTATTAAGTAATCATTACACTGAAGATCCCAAATGATATTTTGCTCAGATCTGTAAAATATATTCCATTTGTAGGACTGACGAATATGTTATAGATAACGCCAGGAGGTATACTTTGAGCTTGAAATATTCGTGTTGATTTTGTTTCGTGAATTTAATGAATTAATAATTAATGTGAAGGCCGTTATCAAACTTTAATTACTCCGATTAGAGAACAGCTATCAGATGTATTACTTCGTAAAATTTTGATTACGTTTCAGCCACAAATCACAAGTCAACTAGGAAAAATTATTTGTCCCGGTAGAGATTTCTAGTTGGAGCTTCTTGTATTAAAGCAAATTGTGTTATCACGGATACATAATGATATACAGAGACATACACGTACAAACAATTAATACAAATGCAAGAAATGAGAAAACCAGTGATTTTTCAATTGCACAAAGGTTATTGAATACTTTTTATTAATGCAATGTTGGAGGAACTCAAAGTAATTTACTATGCATCCAAACAAATTTTGCTTAGGAAACAGATCTTCTGTTCTGGTTGCCCCACAGGTAACCATGGCTTTTTATTTTTTTCTGCCATTTAATTGTCAATGTTAATAATATTTCTTGAGTGTAAAGCAAAATCATATAGATTAGGAATGTTTTCCTCTGATGTATTTATAAAACTAGGTTGACCTGTGAAAACAGTCATGTATAACATATTCTTTCAAGGTTAAAGTCTACTAAAGTATATATATATATATATATATATATATATTATGCTATATATATATATATATATATATATATATATATATATATCAGCCATGTCTCCTCTAAAATATTTTCTCAAATTTTGTATAAATTCAATCCAATTTTTGTAGATCATGCATCCTTTCACCGATATAATTGTTGCGTTCTAAGCAAAACATTGTTTATGAAGCCATTTCTACTTCCTCAATTACTTTTGCTCGAGATCGTATTCTCATCCCCCTTTTTTATTTTTACATATTTCAACGAATTTATTCCTTTTGTCCTCCAGAATTAGTCAGCTCGAAATCCATAATTTCTCCTATGAGTTATTTTTGCCGTTCATCTTATTTTAAGTTCTGTAAATTCTATAGTTTTGTCTGTAATTTCTTGTGGTAACATTTAGAAGAAAGAGTTGACCAGTAATTATAAATTGTATACATGTATAAGAAATATCATTAAAACTTAATCTTTTATCGAGATGTATTCAATTTAAAAAAAATGTCTTGTGTTTTTCGGTATATTCAAACAAGAGATGTATTAGAATAAGTAGTGGCCAGTTCTATGAATTGGCCCATATTTCACCAACGTTTTCTTAAATCTATATCCACCTTATAAAACCTGATTGGTCAGTTTCAAGTCAAACCTATGCCAATCAAATTGCTGGAATCTAAATTTAAATTTATCTATTGTTTTAAGTTCTTTTGTAGAAAGCCCTGCCTGGAACTATTACTCCGTGTTAGTTATGATAAAGATCTTCTCTACAATAAGAACGAAATCTAAACGTGCTTGTTTAATTGGATTTGGATTTCTCAGCATATTCCTATCAGTTACTGTATTTCGTCTATTCCATATTTCAAATAAACTTTAATAAACAAAGTTGTTGAAAACAGCCTCATATGCTATTGGATTGTTGAGATTATTGATCTAAAACGAACTATATTATGGATCTATTATTAAACTAAAAACATCGATAATTGCCACATATTCATTACTATAATCAACTGGATCGTTGCTTTTTTTCTGCATAAAAATTGTAACTATCATGAGTACGACGATACAAATAAAGAATAGTTAATCTTTTGTTCTAAATTATTGTTCTCCTACATTCTCACTATTAATTCACGTTTAGTGAATTAAACATTTATGTTCAAAATTAAAGCCACCCTCTTGAGTTGGAAGAAAAAAAAACTGACAAACATTCAAAACCGCAAGTAAACAGCATGCAATTTATGCACTTCTAAATAATATGTAAGTGTTGGAGTAAGAATAAAGAATATTGAAATAGGTTTCAAATAATTCAAAGCATCACGTTCCTTGCTTAGATTCCTTATCAGCCCTAGCTCGTGTAACATTTATGAAGTATTAAAACATTTGCATACATCAAAATTGATTTGAGCACAGCCAAGACATACTTAAAACTGATTTTATTGCCTACATTCTCACTATTATTTCTAGGTAAAAAGAAATGAACAGTGTTGTTCAAATGAAAAGCTGCCCTCTTGATTTGGAAGAAAAAGAACTGACAAAAATTCAAAGTAAACCGCGTTCGTTATTTGCAATTCTAATTAACATGTACGTATTGGAAGAATTAGTTTCAAATAATAGATAACATCAAATAATTGATAATATCACGTGACTTGGCAATTCGTGTTGATTATCCTTAAAGTATCAACCAGTTCTTATGTTATTCATAGCTAATCGTTAAACAAATACTTGATGAGAGTAGCTACATGTACAAAACACCTATCTATACCTCTTCGGGTCGATAATTTACAACCCAAGTTTGCAATAGTGCAATTAAATATAATTTCGCATTCTTTGTTTGAAATTTATTTAATCATTGTCGCCTAGTTGTTCATTGTACTGCCTCAAGGCGTGGAATATATTAATATCGGAAATATTTCAGCCATTTATATCATAATGTACCTAAAATCCATATTAGAGGGGACATCTGAATAGCTGAAGTTAGACACTGGCATACTAAGGGAGAACTGAATAGTTTCATTAATTGTTATTTCATGGAGGAGAACGCGGTATTTGTTATGCAGCAGTTTTTATACCCAACGGCCGACATCCACTCCATATCAGCGTGAAGAAAGACCAACTCTGGATGCGCGTCAAAAACACATGCAGTCAAAAGCGCGAGACGCATACACCGCCTCCACGTCTAAGACACTAGAGTTAGAAGCCCATTCCTTCTCACAGTTCCACACTCAAGAATTCTCACCTTAGACTCGAAAGACTGTATTCAAGACAAATATGATAGGACCTGAACTCAGATCATACGAATCGGTGGATGCTTAATGCCAATTGCGTTCCCGAAGCGCTACAGGATCCTGCTTCTAGTGACAAAAATGTCGTCACTAACCTCTTGTTGGCTATGGATGAGCTAAGCTGGTTGGAGACCCATGACTCCTCGAGCCTTATGTTTGTGTTATCTTTATACGCGAAGAAGAGAAAGAAACTTTACGTGACTTGCCTAGAAAGAGTTACGCGAGGGAGGTACATATCAGTCCCCTTCATTCTTCCAGTTTGTGAAAAGTTTTCTAGCCTGAAAGAAAAAAACTCCCTCGAAGTCAAGAAAAACCCACACAACCAACAGACCGAAGACCAATTGAAGAACACAGCACACTGACCGAACGTGCAATTGAAGATGACATCCTTGAAGAATACTTTAAACTGAACCAACGCCCTAAGGGAAAAGCAATACCTGCAGAGGAAAACTTCTGTCAGCGTGTTGCTGTTTATAAGCAACCGGTGAACAATGCTAGCATAATTCTCTGCTCAGTGTGCAGGACGAGCAGGCCAAATGACTCAGAATGTTGAAAGGGTCTTTCGTGACCAGCAAAAAGTCCCTCGAGCTAGTTAACGAGGCTCTCACAACGCCTGCTAAAGAAGGATATAACGTACGACGAAACATTTAAAGCTCTAATTAAGGTGTTTATGACTAGGTCTATGACTCATGTTACTGTCAGAACGGTAATGTATACAAATAGCACAATTGTAAAAATACTACAATATATAGGCAATGACACATCTAACCGCCTATAGACCGTTCAATATACAGCTCCAAGACCACACAGATGATTCAGCGAGCTTTCAGAAAGGTGATATCTGACGTTATTTTTCGTTTCTAATTGTGGCTCTCAAAAGTGCATGACCTTGAGATTGATCTGGCATCTCTTCGAGTCAACTACAGCTGGGACAGCATCCAATCTCGACCTGTTGCTGGCCGTTAGGCCATTATTAATTTCCTGTTTTCTTCCGCCAACGGCGCAATCTGCATTGACCGTAAAACTGCCTACAAGATAGACGCCATTAACCACGAAATCCAACAGCGAAATGTGGCTGTGGTCTAACAAGGACAAGGGCTGAGCCTGCCAGAGCGGCGGAAAAGATATCTCAAACGTGGAACTGCTGAATACCGCCCAGCCCTTGAAGCACATTTCTGGCATAATGAGTAGAGTTGGCACACTTACCATGACACATCGGGCAAGAAGGTGACAAGGTCAACTTCGACTCTTCAATCTTTAGAGTTCAGGGCGATTCCTTCCTACCGTCTATACTTTGGTACGTACTGCCTTGCACCGGCTCCTAAACTAATTATTATCTTCTCATAGCAATGGATTGCGATCTCCAGACATGTCCGTTGACCTATTCCACGCTACCGACTGAACGAAAGACCAATATACCTGTCTGCGGCCAAATGTCTATTGCAATGTTAAAGACATTCTAGTGCAGCCCAAATCCATACACGTAGTCAAATGCTTTGTTATCTATCGACAAACGTTCATTGGATACATAACCCCCTTTATTTGTATAGTGTAAATTCTTCGTCCCGGTAAACAATGCTTGTTGACGTATTCGGACACTCTAGTATTTCAAGAGCAGACATCTCCTATGCTACTGACGTTTCTATGGAAACTATAAGCTGATCACTACACCAACAAGGGTACCAAGGATGATATTGTACATTATTTTAGCAATAGCTCTCAAATTGATGAAATTACCGGGGGTTGGAGGTCTGTTCGTTACCTGGATGAACTCTCCCAGCTGCGATATATGTCGACATCCACAGCGCACGTAGCCATCTTAAACATGAATATTAACATGAGTGTGTCTGTGGCAGCCATATCAAGACCTAAGATGCGGTTATGAAAAACTTCGGAGTAGTAGTATGGTCAAAAACAATATTTGATTTGTCCCAACTCTACTCAAACATTATGACTATAAGATTTCAGAGTTTTTTCCTTGATTGCTGCTCCATCAGCAACGTGACAATTGAACATATGAGCTCACATCTGCATATTTTTTCTTGAAGTACGTAAATCGTTCAATAACTCAGCTTTTCGAAAACAAAACAGCTGTTTTGCATTTTTTGTTAAAACCCCACTCTGCCGCATCGAATAAAACAAAAATGACTGACTCGTCGCTGAGGCTAAAATTCATAGTACTTCTGGCCCTTAACAATGATAATATATTGGAATCTGGTAACACGAAGGAACCTATAAGCTTCATTGACTTCACCGCCTGGCATGCAATCATTGAAAATCAGAGTTGTGGGTTTTCAAGCTAATTAGATCCAGGGAATTAATTAATATATTACTCTGCTTATATATATATATATATATATATATATATATATATATATATATATATATATATATATATATATATATATATATATATATATATATATATATATATATAATTGTATGCTAATAAATTTTATTTCTAAAAGCTAGGAAATTACACTACACTATATTAAAAAACAAGAGGCTGAAAACATAACAACATTAAGACATTAGACTACACTATATAAAAAGGAAGACCGAAACAAGACAGCACTAGAAAATTCGACTAAGCTATATGAAAAGGCAGATTGAAAAAAAAAATGGCACTAGGAAAGTAGAATACACTATACAAAGGCATGCTAAAAACAAAACGGTACTAGGAAATTTGACTAGACTGTATAAAAAGGCAGTCTGAAAATTAAAACAGCACTAGGAGATTTTGACTAGAATATATGAAAAGGCACTCTGAAAATAAAATGGCCGTAGAAGCAAATCAATTTAACCCAGATCATGAATATGATCTTTTACAGTAAACGGGTACAGTAATGATACCAATGACGTTCATCAAATATTTTAACAAGCTCTATATATGCTGCATCTACTTTGCCAAGATCTTCTTTTGAATTCATATAACTGTTAATATATCTGGTTTCATCTGAGAGGAAATTACGCAGCTTAGCTGCTGCAAAGTTAAAACTGTTTATACCAAACGTTGGCTCTCAAGATGCTTCAGACAACTTGTATGTTTTTGTCTCATAGAGATAGTTATAGAGTTTTATCTTTATAATATATGCACCATCTGTGCAAGCTATTTTGCATGGCATAAAAGGTAACTACTTCAATTTTCCCAAGTGTTCACGTCCTGGAAATGGACCACACGACTGCGTAATTGTAGGTAATTATTTTGTTTATTAAACTTTGCTTGTTTGGTCTTGTTTTGCTTTACCACCTTTACTTATAGAGAGTGAGAGCTTACCTTTTGTATCGATAAATAGCGAAGCCAATTAACATAACAAGAACTAGAGCTCCAAAAGTTGTCGGTAAAAGCGTCTCCATCATTTGCATGTTTGTATTCTGATCGTTGTTCTGAGGGTTGGTTGCTGGGACGTTTTTAACACACATCAACATTATCTGTTTCATCCTGCTTTCTGAAATAAAAACAGAACACAAGAGATAAAATATCTATGAATTATATAAATTGTAACACGCCAAACACTGTTTTTATTGCTTGATAAATTATCGATTTAATAGGAAGACAAGGCCTATGCTTATTACCCAATAAATATTGTCTGACACATTCTGTATAAAGAAAAACTTTCTTTAAGATGGTACAATATTGAAAACAGCTGCAAACGTTAACCTGACATACAATATAGGGAGATTATAATGTAATGTGGACACAAAATGTTATTCGAAACTGTTACGCTTACATCTTAATCTCACTGTATGTGTGTAGATGCAACTAAGCATTAAGAAAAAGGTTGGGTTCCGATTCATTAGTAACGTCCTAAAATGTTATTAAATAATTTGATGTAAAAGAAACTATCTAGATGACTGAATAGTCTTGCAATGACAGATAGTTGAGAGAATGCAAACGGTCAAATTTTACGTATTAGTTTATAATTTTCATTTTTCTCTAAAAATGCCAAATATTTCCTTTTTATTTTTCCATTACTTTTTTGCATAAGTGTTTAACATGTCTGAAATTGGTTAGTATTGTATGTATTAACGATTATTTAGATTCATACCTGTAACGTTGCAGCGTTCCCATGGACGCAGAGGCTGACATATGGCATCATTTGGAAAGTCGCAAACCAAAGTATAATGATTGTATATTGTCCCATTTCCGCAAGGTCGGTGAAACATTCTGAGTTGGTTTTGGGCACATTGGTAAAATTTTGTGCAGTCACATGGGTCAACGTAGTATTGAGTGCAAAGTGTCAAATCTACAGCGTCACATGTTTCTGGAGAAAAAGCAAATGCAGAATGTTTTAAGATGAGATTTTGCACATCTCTACAAAAACAAACAAACAAACAAACCAAACCCCAAAAAATGAAACAGAAAGAAAAAGGAAATAGCCGAACAGTAACATCGAATGAAGATTCATTGATTCCTTACGATAGCTTTATATAAAGCACATCTTATAATAACATGCAGTTTTCAGTCTCTGATAGTGACAGCTGGAGACATAATTAATCGACTGTAAACGCGTGATTATATCAGAAGATTATTTCTAGATAATAGTGGTGATCTATGTTGCAGCTAATTTAAAATTCAGCGATAACATATGAATTTTATTGGCAAATCCTGTTACGAAGATACCGGTAGCAAACCTATGGTAGATTTTAAACAGGATTTATGTTTGTTGTCTATTTGCAAGTATGGTGCATGATATTATTATCGGAATTGCTCTCTCTATCTCAACAAATCAAAACCAAAATTTGTCGTTTATTTTTCCACTGTGTATGTATATTTCCAATAAAGCTGAATAACATTCCTTGCAAGATAATAATCGAACAAAAAATACCCTTACAGTTTGTACAAGACTTACCATTGAAGAAGAAGTTTTGCTCCATTTATCCTTCCCAACCGTTTTCCTGGATGCAAACCTGTACGTGATACGAAATATATATATATATATATATATATATATATATATATATATATATATATATATATATATATATATATATATATATATATATATATATATATAGGTAGAGAGAGAGAGAGAGAGAGAGAGAGAGAGAGAGAGAGAGAGAGAGAGAGGGAGAGAGATAGCTTGACAACGCTTGCGAAGATTTAGGAAGGGGGATCTCCACGTCTATTGCAGGCGCGCTGGTGCCCAATACGATCCCAATACGTGACAGGCACGCTTGTCCACAGAGGCTGCAAGGGAATGTCTGGGTTGTGGTGGGTGCTCCCGATGGTTCCCGTTTCGTTCTTAGCCATCTTTTGTTCTCCAAGCTGGCCCGTCTGTTTTGTTCAAAATTGGCAGTGTCAGTGGGGTCTTGTCCTTGGGATATATGAATTTTGGCTAAAATATTTCAGAAATTTTTTTTTTTTAAATTTAAATTCCCCTAGTTTTTAAATCCCAAGTATTATTTCATATTTTGTTTGAAATCTTTAGTGAAAACAACAGGTTTTTTTCACAATATCATCAAAAGTAGAGAATTTTTAAAATTTTACCCAGGAGTGTTTGGACCTTTTGATAATGGAAGTCCAGCAAAAAAAGTTGGAATTAGAGATAAGACAGGTTCAGTTTCAGATAAAAAAGATACAAATGGAAAAAAAAATGGAAGTAATGGAATTTAAAGAGAGAAGGATGAAAGGGAATTTCAAATTAGAGTGAAAGAATTAGAGCTGGCAAAAGGAAAACACTTTCCTACTTTTGATGCTTACAAAAATATCAAGCTAGTACCCCCTTTTCTGGAAAAAGAAGTAGACAGCTATTTTCCTTATTTTGAAAAAGTTTCTGAAAGTTTGAAATGGCCAAGGAAGTACTGGATTTTATTATTACAATGTGTACTTACTGGTAGGGTTAGTAATATTTACATTTCACTGTCACTACAGCAGAGTGCTGACTATGATGTGGTTAAGGACTGTATTTTGAAGGGTTATGAGTTAGTCCCCGAGGTTTATCGGCAAAAATTTAGGAATTCTAGAAAATCAACTCACCAGACCTATGTCGAATTTGCATGGGAAAAAGCACAACAGTTTGATAAGTGGTGCTCTTCTAGAAAGGTCAATAACAATAACGAAAGTCTCAAACAACTCATATTACTTGAAGAGTTCAGGAACTGTGTCCATAGTGATATTAGGATGTATCTTGACGAACATAAGATCGAAACCTTGGAAAATGCTCCTCGTGCCGCTGATGAGTATTCTTTAGCTCATAAAGTTTCTGTTGTAAGCAAATCTTTCACTCAGCAGTCTACTGGTAAAATAGTATTTCAGCCTAATACGACTCCTTCTAAAACTCAGTCTGGCACAACTTTTAAAAATCAAACTTCTGATAAACTTGACTCAAAATCCTTGTCTCTTCGTACGTGTACCTATTGCATGAAAAAAGGACACGTTATTTCTGATTGCTTCAGATTGAAATATAAGCATCAGAATCATGACAGACCTATCCCAAATGCTCTTATTTCTAAGAGGTCAAGGTCAAGGTCACGTATTGAACGCAATACATTTGTTGGATCTAATAAACCCCGTCTGATTTTATTATGGAGAATTATGAACCATTCATGTCGAAGAGTTCTATATCACTCTTGGGTGATTTGGCCAATCCTATCCCTATTAAAATTTTAAGGGATACAGGAGCTTCTCAGAGACTTTTATTATCAGGTACTTTGCCTTTTTCTGAGAAGTCTTCTTCTAATGAGAGTGTTCTCATTCAGGGAGTAGAGTGCGGCTTTCTTAATGTTCCTCTCCATTCTGTAAATTTGTCATCAGACTTAGTTTCAGGACCTGTGATAGTCAGTATAGTGTATTCTTTACCCGTTCAGGGCATTCATTTGTTACTAGGCGACGACATAGCTGGAGACAAGGTTGTGGTTAATCCACTTGTAACTGACAAGCCTTCTTTGGATTAGAAAGTTGATCCTATTGAAAAAAGAATACCCTGATTTATACCCAGCTTGTGCAGTTACTTGGACTATGGCAAAGAAATCTCTTGAGAATGATTTTGATAAGGAAAGTATTCCTTTAGCTGACACATGTATTTATCAGGCTTTTGATGAGGTCACTTTCACTCCTTGTGTGGATCAGTCAAAAGGTATTGATCACAGTGATCTTCTTTTAACTACTCATTCTCTTTTATCTAATCAGGGTGACAAACGACAATCTCTTGTCGTCGAACAGGAAAAAGATCCTGAGATCTCCTGTTTGTTTCAGAGGGCCATTAGTGAAACTGAAGCCACTGAAGTATCTGTCTGTTATTTAATTAAAAATGGAATTCTTATGAGATAATGGAGACCTCCTGAGGAACCTGCTAATGACAAGTGGTCAGTGAACTATCAGATTGTAGTTCCAAAATCTTACAGACAGGAAATACCTAGTCTGGCCCATGAAACTCCAGTTAGGGATAAATAAAACTTATCACAAGATCTTGACTCACTTCTATTGGCCAAAAATCAAAAGTGATGTTTGTAAATTCTGTAGATCTTGTCATTCTTGTCAAATGGTAGGAAAACCCAATTAGAAGATACCTAAGGCTCATCTGCAACCTATTCCAGCATTTGACGAACCATTAAGCAGAATTATGGTAGATTGTGTTGGTCCCTTACCCAAGACCAAGTCAGGCAACCAATATTTGTTGACCATTATATATGCGTCAACAAGATTCCCAGAGATAATTCCTTTGAGGAATATTAAAACCAAATTTGGCCTTCCTAAATCTGTGCAATCTGATCAAGGGTCAAATTTTATGTCTGGAATTTTCCAGCTTGTTATACTTGAATTTGGCACTCAGCAATTCAAGTCAAAAGTGAAATTATGGTTTCACAGATCTTTAATTGAGGGAAGTTTTGAGTCATGTAATAGAGTTCATTCTCTCTTGCTTATTCTTCAAACTTTTCTTCAAAGTTAAGAAGAAAATGAACGAATTAAATTATAATAATAGTACTCTGTTCTAAAGAAATTAATGGAGTACTAGTATATTGAGAGAGATAGCCAGGTAAATTATGCAATTAATTTAGTTGTACCTGTCCCACAAACTGAGGATTTAAGTGAAGAAATTCCATCGGATTCTGTGGATCTTTGAGCAACAAATCTTCGGAATTCGGAAATTATGAAAAATCTGGACCAGAACCTTTTACATTTGCAACAACAAGAAAGGAATGAACTCAAAAAGTTATTATTCAAATATGAGCACTTGTTTCCAGATATTCCTACGGGGGCAAACAAAATTTTTCATGACGTTGAAATTGTAGATTCAAAACCTGTGAAATAACACCCATACAGGATAAACCCTTTCAAACAGGAATACTTGAAAAAAGAAATGCAGTATTTGCTGGAGAACGACTTCATAGAGCCCGGTAAAAGTGATTGGAGTTCACCATGTATACTTGTATAACTAGACACTTAGTAACTCTTTATGTATACATATTACACTTGTTATCTCCTACGGCGAAGGCCACATAGACTATGGAAGGCCGTTGTCAGTGATTGGTGAGCGGAAAGTGGCTGATGTTAAAAGGATAATTTATAAAGATGCTTGATGTACAGTGAAATATATTTCTATTATCACGGGCTTTAATTCGTTAGTTACTTGCAGCTACTGAAGAATCATTTAAAGATCAGAAAGCAAGATCGGCCTAGATTCTTGACGACTAATAATAAGCATACTTTTGGATGATTGGTGAGCGGAAAGTGGCTGATGTTAAAAGTATAATTTATAAAGATGCTCGATGCGCAGTGAAATATATTTCTATTATCACGGGCTTTAATTCGCTAGTTGCTTGCGCTACTGAAGAATCATTTAAAGATCAGAAAGCAAGATCGGCCTGCATTTCTTGACGACTAATTATAAGCATACTTTTGGATGAAGTAGCCACACAGCTACCCGCAAGACACGATAAGAGTGACTAGATACGTTTGTTTGAGATTATAATATATGATCAGCATGAATTTACGTTTTACGTTTTGGAAGCCCACTGAAAAGAAACTAATAAAATTTGACTCGGAGCAAAACAAGCAGGGATCATAAATAGCTCACCGTAGTCGGGCTGACAGGAGTTTTATACGATGGAAGAGACTCATTCGTTCAGGTATCTTTATCTGATTTTTTTTTTTTGTGTCCTTGGACATGTTTATATTGCCAATGTGTTACCGATAGATGTAAAACACTAGCAACTTACCCGTCAGCGTACCATAAATTGTATATCATTCGCAAATCAACGGCGCCTAAACCCGCTGTCTTGAGAGGCATCCTGAAGGAGCACAGCACTCAAACTTTACTAAACTCTCCACACAGCCCTGCAATACCTCAAAATGATTTCTGGCTGAATCTCTCTCAAAAGATTCGCTAAGTGCAGTTTTCTAGTATATGAACACCAGACCAAACGGTGAGAACAAAATGACATTTAATAATCGTATGATCAGATTGCAAATGTGTGTAGAGTTGCATTTGGAGTACGTTTAGTTGGTGTACTTGCATAATGTTCACTAATGAAGAATATAGTTATACATTGCAATCATATGCAGGCCTTTTAATATACCCCTCATGCCTAATCAAGACGACTTTTCTACGTCACTAATAGTTAGCTAATAGAACACGTTGACATGATGATGTAGATATAACGATAACGTTGCATATTTAGATTTTGATACTGTGTCAACACATCATTAAGACAACATAATTGTATTGGTTAGTCGTCAAATCTACATAATTATATCGACACATTGCAATCTGTACCGAGTCTTATAGAAAGCAAATTGTTCAGTAAATTATATTTCTCATTAGGGAAACTTTCTTTGCTACCTCTGTATCCATTCATTCCAGAAAGACGGGAAAACGTATTTATTTCTAGATATTATATAGCCAAAAGAAAACAACTCTAAATTGTTAACTTTATGCTAAATTTGCGGAGACAGGTAAGAGGGGATAGTTGCATTGTGATCAGGTAAGTATTATGGGAGAAATATAATTGACTAAAACTATTTGCTTTCTCCGCCAAATACATTACCCGATCACATTACATTAGGATAATAGTTAAGAGGAATAGGAGGAAATACTGAGCATCGTACCTCTACCTGTGTCCCCCAGGAGGAGGAAACTTTCTCTTCTAATGGAGGAAAGTCTCCTAATATTAGTTTAGCACAATGGGGGACCATAGTAATACACATGTGAAGAGATCCATATGGCATTCGGCTCTTGATTATGGTCTCACCATTAAAGTTTCTTCCATGCGAATCAAGCGAAAGTGGCTAATACTGCCGAGTTATGAGGTTGTGCTGTCATAAATCGGAGATGGCTATTGTTGGTGCAGCTACACTGGCACGATGAGGTTCGGCTCTCTTGTTTCTGAGACTATGTCCTGCACACAATAGCTGGGAAAATTGGTCTGAGCATGCCATGAAACTGACTCCACTATGTCTTTAATGGTTACCTTACGTTTGAAAGCCAGATTCGTGAAAATTGCGAATTTCGCGGGCCAAGATTTTCAAGAGGTGTACCTATTCCTGACAGAGGTCAGCGTACGCCGATATTATGACTCGCTTTAACTAAGTGATCAATGCTTCCGGATTTGAGAGGAAGGAAAAGCCTGGTCCAGCCGTTCTGGGTGTTATTCATGCTCTTCCGATAATATCTAAGAGACGGTAAGTGACCTTGGAGCTTCACCTCTGTCAACGTATGGATCGAGGAGAGGGGACGAAAAGTTTATTGATTGCCGCATGAAGCCAAAATACTTTTGGCAATGAAACCAGGTTGTGTCATTAGGGCAACTAATTCTTCGGGACAGAACAATGTGTAGTATAGGTCCACCGACAGGGCATGAAGCTCACTGACTCTGCGTGATGTTGCAAGTGCTATCAGAAAGCAAGTCATATGAGAGATGTTTGATGAATGAGGATAACAGGGGGTTGAACTTGGATGAGTTAAAACAACACGCCAGGGAGATTACATTATGGGAATAGAGCGTGTGAGAGTGGTCTGAATGGATCAGTATTCGACATCAAGTCGGAAAGGTCCTTTTGGTGTCCAGTATTGTCCCATCCATGATGACGAAACGTGTTCCATATCAATGACCGGTATACCTTTATAGTGATGGGGCTAACTTCTTTGGCTTCAAAGAGAATGAATGAAAAAAAGTTGACCAGCTCAAGAAGGAGACAAAGAGTGGTGTGACGTCATGCATGTGACACCAGTCGTTACCAATATTCCATTTCCTTTCCTACGACTATCTAGCAGCTAATGTCCCTCTCTTTTTGTGACTAATTGTGGTGTCAGGGCTGATGAAGGGAACATGTAGGCCCATATTCTCTCCCAGCTGACTGTCAGGGCTTCGACGGCCCGCGTAGCTGGTCACGAAAAGGGGAGATCTGTCATCGAGTGGTTCCATTGGGCACAAGCTCGAAGGATGTTAAAAAAGAGAGACCACTCCGTGTGAAGCATTTGTCCTCTCCTTGAAGATGAGTCGGCTGAAATATTGAGCCGTTGTGATGTGTAGTAGACCTGTATATTTACCTGATATTAGGTATACCACCAAAGGTAATCCCATTCCATGACAGAAAGGTCCGGAGATTTCGTCCCTCCTTGTTGAGAAGGTATGTGACCACCACAGAATTGTCCAACAAAATTGGGATAGTATATAAGCGCACGCGTTCTACCCAATTGTTGTAGGGATGAAGATGGCTTCCTTTCCAGCAAGGTCATATGAAGAGTGTTCTCTTGACACGTCCACATGCCACTGAAAGTCCCGTAATATTCTGGTCTAGATGGACCGTGAAAGGTCGCCATTGGGATAGAAGGGTCATTTGTATAGGACGGATGTAGAAGCTTCAGGAATAAAAAGTCTGAACAGGGCAAAGAGTTGAATAAGCGCCCTCGCCAAAATAAACATTTTGTTTGAACTTCTCTCCGACGCATGCAAAATGTACAAGATTGAAGTGTGTGAAAACTTCCATGCTGAGATGGATACAATGTTGAGAGGAAATAAGGTTCGACTTCTCGACGATTATTATCTACCCGAGACTGTGCAGGAGAGCAAGAGGGTAGTTCACAACTTGGACCAAAACCGAACTTATTCGGTGTGTTTGAAGAATGTCGTCCATTTACGCGGTTGGAGCTGTGGAAGAGGTCGTCTTGAACCAAGAAAATACACCGTCTAATGTTTGCGTAAAGCCCAAGGCCTTAGCATAGGGCGAAAGGGAAGGACACAAAAGTGATATTCTTTGCCCAGAGGGGCGGAGCAATGGATTGGAGTGTGAAAATACCTGTTGTACAGGTCAAAATTTATGAAGTAGTTGTCGCGTCACAATGAAAGACGGACTTGCCTCGCCGTTCCGATCTCTAATTTTGGGGCGAAATTAAATTTTTGAGCCTGCTGAGGTCAATCACAGGTCTCTGTTTGCCGTTCGACTTCGTCACCAGAATGAGTCTAGAAGCCTTGAGTGAGCGGCTTTAGTACAATTTCGGCTACTTGCTTAATGAATAACACATCTCCTTCTTTAGAATGTCCGACTTCATGTGATCGCTCGGGGTTTCTACCACGAAGTGGGACATCTGATGTGGAGGAGGAATGATTAACAATATTGTTATGTCTTTCAACACGACTTTGATCACCGAATCGCTTTGACGAAAGTGCTTGATTCTAGCATGAAGAAAAAAGTAGTCTAGTTTCCACGGCAATGTGACATAAGTCACTGACGGGCGGTAGGCTTGGAGGAGGAAAAACAATGTTTTCTATATCCCTCCTTGTCTCATGGCCATGAGTCGGAGTGTATAACCACCTAAAAGTTGCCTGGCATCGCCTATTTTGTCGTTTTTGAGAATTGCCTCTATTGTAACCCTGCTAACGATTGGCCTTTCTTTGAAACGGTCCCTGAGCAGGATGTCTAGATAAGGGAGCTTGCGCTAATAGACGTAGTGGTAATTATTGTGACACTTATTTTTTTATCTCCTTAATTTAACCCTCATAAGTGTGGGCAGAACGGCTTCTTCATGATAGGAGATGAAGTATTACACAAGGCTAGGTAGTTGTTACACACATTATACCGCAAATACACTATTACACTGTTGTAAAAGGGTGTTATGTTTTAGTTTCATGTGGAAGACAAAGACATACAGAAACATACAAGCAAAAACTGGCAATGATCTGAGCAGTATTTCTTTTTAGGAGCTGCGAGTAGCCCAGAAAATTACAGTTGATTATTTTCCTGTACCGTCGAGATGTTAACGACTACGATATCCAGGACGACTATGTTTTGCCATGGACTTGACGACAGTGCCGTGTCTTCTCTTTCAATAGGATACGGGGGCCCCTTGGGCCAAGTAATCTAAGACGCTTCACTTTACAGATGACTCGCATCACACTTCTGTTCGCGTTGGTTTTTAATCTGGGCTTGGCCAATGTTAATTTGTGAGAAACCTTGACAGTAACGTCCCCTTAGGCTGGTGGTTATTCCCCAATCAACCTAGTCCTTCCTCCATCATGTACTGAAAAATGGCGCCAAACCCACAAAACCCAAACAGTAGATGATACCCTCATTTTCGTTCTGCATCCACAACTCCACTATCTTCTATTTGCTTCTGTTGCAGATTCTCTTCCCAATCTTAGATTCTCCTCTCACAGAAAATCTGACACATGATCTTGTGTCATTTTGAAGAAAATGGTTTTCTTCTTTTAACTTTTCTCCCGATGAGATACTGTTATTCCCTGTACATATGCAACAAGGCCTCGTTCAGTTTAGCAGTCTTAGATGACATGGTAATTGCCGATTCAACGATGCGTGGCAAGACAGGTGAACACAGCTTTGTATGGTAGAAGCACTGACGTGATTGAACTCATTCCTCAGATTTGGTACGCTTTCGTGAAATTAAACATTCTATTTATAAAAAGATCGAGAGAAAGAATGCAAAAAGCATGCCAACATAATTTATAATTCAACATCATATACTTCTAACTGAATGCTTTTAATAAGAAACTAATCGAACTCAAACATGAATACAAATCTGACTATTAAACGTGTGTATTTACAAGGTTGACAACGATGTGGAGTCAGACTTGACCTTCAATGATCTAATACAGTATCATTTGTACTGAGCTAAAGGAAATACATAGCAACAATATTCACCAAGCCACCATTCTACTTTATTATCATTTCTGGAGTATCTGATCCTTGTAATGGCATATTATAGGATTGTGTAGATAAAGCATTTTTACTTATAAAGTCAAAGATTAAGCCACCCAGAGAAGGTAACATATAAGAGTCAAATTATTCGACACTGTGGTCGTTTGGGATGTACATGGCCGGGCGATGAATGTCGTCTGTGATAAAATCATGAATAAATTTAGTTCATCCCATTCTTAATAGACACCACTGGATTCCAGTAAGTTGCGTCAAACTGTGAAGATAATGAAGTCCTCAGGTATTCATTAATTGTTTCATAGGTAATAATAAGTCATGAGTTCCCGCCTGAAGTTTTTCCTTGATAATATATACCAAGAAAGTCACTTAATGGGGATTCTCCGCACTCCCTTGCATAACAGTTTCGTTGCGTTTCAACTCCCGAGAAGTGACTGGAAGTAAGAAAATAGTGACTCAAGTCTTCAAACCACTCGGTCAAAATCTTCTTTGCTGATATTAGGCCCACGTGTCTTTCAGATAATCTTCCAACTTTTTTCTAAACTCATTGTCAACAAAGTCTAAAGATAGATTCTAACAAGGATGATCTGTTGACATCCATGACAACATTCTCTGGCTAGTTCTGTGATTTCTTTAGGTAAGTAACAAGCAATGCAAGAGACTAAGTGATTTTCTGGTTTCTGTCATCTTGATAACATGACAGAATTTTTGTCTTGTTCACTAGCTGTCTGAGATGTTATTCCGAATAGAAAACACCTTCTTTACCTGTCTCCATAGATTCATGTTCTGTTTTTTAATAGATTCATGTTCCGTTTTTTTTTCTAATACCATAGGATCACTTCTCTCAAACGGTTGATTTCCAGAGTATTATTGAATTCTGTATATATGATGATGTTCAATCTGTTCGCCAGTCCTACTGCATACTGACATTCCATTCGAAATAACATTGTATGGAAATATCCTCGTTATTGCCTTGGTCTCGAGTGAAATCGAAGTACAACAGAGCAAATCTTCCTGCATAATTGTAGTACGAAATGCCATGGCAACTGTTGGTTCCTAGCTGTCCTTTGGTTTCAAAGAAGAAATGATCTCAAATAATTTTTCTGCGTAAAGTTAGGTTCCAAGTGTATGGTACACGACTTCTGGCCATCTCTAATGACTTTTATCTTTGGCACTTGGAAGTGTTGCAACTTGAAAGAATTTGATTGATTACTCCGTTGAGATCAGCATTGCTAACGATGCCAAATGAGAATACGTTTTCACAGTTGTTCTAGGAAAACAAGATCTTGGGGTCGGATTCCAGAGGCAACGATAAATGTTTCTACTTCTGTTCGTCATTGATGAGATTTGGCTGTCGCTCTGCTCAGGTCTTTACTGATGTCGTTTCCAATTTTAATTAAGACTTCTACAGTTCACATGTCCACGTGTAAATTCTTCATCATTTCTAAACAATGTCCTTTTCTGATTTTATTTCTTTCCTACATTCTCAGGTTCATAATATGCAGTCTACTGTGTCTCAGAACTTATGCAATTGTCAGGTTTCCATACTACTGAAAAATCCAGATGCGTATGCCTGGCTTCTTAACCGCACGCCAAGAGATTTTTCCGGAAGATTAGGTAGATGTAAGTTACATTAGTTTGACTTCTGGAAACATCTCACTGAATAGGTTTGTGTAACTTGTATGTAGATTGCACCTGCACGGCAAAATGTCTGAATTCCTCCTTAGCAAACAAGGTAGAAGAACTGTATTAAATGCTGGGTGAAAGTGTATCCTGTTGTTTTTGTTCAAGAAGTCACTAATGTTGGACATTTCTTTTTGGTTGTCGGTGTTGTAATTTGAATTGATAACTTTGTGTAGTGGGCAATTGCTAGAGATGAATGTCAGACTCAAATATAAGTTTCGTCTTGTTTATGACCTGTCATAAAATCAAACGTCAGTTAGATTTCAAGAATCAGATATCAGGTACATCCTATCTATACAATGACTCACTTGATGTCACAGTGGTAGTGTGCATCAGGACAAGCATACTTCATTTAAATAACACTTTAGTAAAACAGAGTTTAAATAATCATCAACAAACATCCCCGTTTTAGTGTCCAAACTTATATTATTTTATTATTTAGTGATAGACTTAGAAACAGTAGCTAATATTTACATTTGTATGCGTTAACTTCAAACAGAAGCTTGATAGATAAATAACGGCTATATCAATAATAGCTCACAACGTATGTACAAAGCCCTGAGAAACACTTAGTTAGCTATACAATATAATGAATAGCTAAACAGAGCATTGGGAAACACTCACTGTCTTTACAATCAAAGTAGCAGGTACCGTTATTATTAATATTAGTATTATTATTTTTAAGTATCAGTTTTCTGTTTCTATTGAACCGTCATATTTCAAATTATTTATATATTTCTCAGAGAAACACTTGAGTTGACCACATAAGATGATGAAAAATAATGTGTGCGTGCAATTATCTTTTTGGGCAAATGTTTAAACTAAAATTGCTGTTTTCTTAACAATCAAAATGAAGAAATAATAATATCCTCACACGTTTACTTTATATAGATGCAACATTTCAATGCTAAGTTTGACTTCTCCAAAAATTTAATAATAAAACATTCATAATCCTGGAAAACATTTACAAAGATAACGTCAAATAACTGTTAATTGCAGTTTTACGGAAAAGTAATAAATAAGAGAGTTACCTTTGCTTTGATCATTGCCCGGAAGGATTTCGTAGTAAAATAGCGTGACCCTCAGGAAACCCAGAAGGTCCAGACAGACCATGACAAGCCTTTATGGTTCTGCTTTACAGTTTCGAAGTTTGCACAGGTTTCGTTTTTATTTAAAGCAAGTCAATTGTCCACGTATTCCTCAATGAAAATCCTGGTTAGTTAAAAAGACCTTGTACATTTTTTGTTATGTAAAAATAATTGTTAATGCCCTTTATTTTGGTGTGTGATTGACGGGTGTAATTTAGGTCATAGAGTATACGGCTTCCACTTATTTCAGAAGAGCATCTCTCGCTTGGTCATTTAAACTCCCTGGGCATCAGTGGTAAATTGGAAGAAAATTAAATTGGCCGATAACCTGTATATCTGTTCAAAATATATTTGAGAATTATACATTGCACATTCGAGTTTAGAATTTCTACTCTGGCTAAATTTAGTTTTCCTTTTTTAATATCTGCTAAACTTAGTGTACCTTGGACTAGTTAAAGTTCATTTCTCTTGATCGTGGGAGCTGGCATTTCGATCAGCTTTCTACTTTAGGCAGCTCGTAGGTTCGGTATCACATATAATAGAATGACTACATGGAATAAAGATTGTTTTCTGCTCCCGTGTTTGGGAAAAATTAAATATTGTTATATTTTTGGACTCTTTGTCTAATTGTGTTATTCAAGATACAAATGAAACTCTCCTATATTCCATATATTGAAAAGTTTCTATTCTATGCTGCGTAACAACTCATGCACATGGGCTGTTGTTGGATAAATGCTGCACTCGATAACTTCATAATTCAAATTATATCTGAGCGCGGTCATGCTCCACGAAGAAAATTCAGCAGACTATGACCAAACTTGGTTTCACAATATCATCTTGGAGCAAGGTGGCGCTGATACCTAAAACAAATATTCACGAGTTCCTCAATCCACGTAGCATTATAAATTTCTTGCGGTCTCATTGTTAATACCTCTACCTCCACTACATGTATATAAATAGCCTTGCAATTTGCATCATTTTATTCTATACAGACGGGTAGTGAACTCAAGATAGTAATGCTACGCAACAGAAAAGTATTTTAAACAAACTTAATAATTTCTGTTTCGCATTTTTATCCATTCAAAATATTAGTTTACCTTGTGAACATTGATTGAAAGTTTGGAGAGGCGCCAGAGGTGATTCGGAGAAAACAAACAGAAACTTTGCTGAGTCTATAACGTCTGATATCGTATTTTATAACATACCTGCGCATCGTCCGTTTATCACTTATTGGATGCAGTAAGTAACAGGAAGATACCTCGATTATTGTTGATTAAACATGAAGAATAAGAGAAGAATTTAACGTGTCATGTTCATTTACGCTATGAGAGAACACATCATGTGGCCAAATGAAATAAGATATAACTGACTCTGCCGTAGTACATTCCTTGTCATTCATGTGCACACATCCGAAAATACAGTTTGATATTATCCAAGGTATTATTCAAGAGTAATCTCTAAAATTTCCAGACCAAAAGGCCATACAATTAAATTATAATCAGTCGCATTTTATTATTCAGATACAAAACTTTTGATTACATTTGATATGTTCCTACAATCCCACCAAATTAGCAGTTTTAGGTAAAACAATAAACCAAAGTATTCACTTCAATGATAGATCTGAAAGTAAATTAGGGCTGGGTCATATAGCGTGTAGAATTTACTTATAGTTCTATAGACTGATATGTGGAATGTTCGACAATTCAACTAAATAAAGATATGAGGTGCAATTTCTAACATCATATTTATTCAATATTAAATACATAAACACTACTTAAGGTAAAGCCAGTGTTTCTTTCTTTTCATATCTCCTTGTGTGTGCAGCTTTATAACGGTAGGAACTAGTTGCGCTGGTCCAATACCTTCAGTACGAGAGATCAAAGTTTCTTGAACAAGGAAGCGCACCTTATGAAATCAATAAATAGGTATTTTCACGATACCCGCTTTAAAACTAGACAGGTATAGACAAATTTTGTACAAGGAAGTAAAAATAAATACACATGACTCAATCCGGTTTGGAATTGTTCAAAGACTTAGGTTTTTTATTAGTGTGTGTTTGTGTGTTTAGCCATGAAATTAAGGACAACTATTGCAAAGAACATCTTTCATTTCCAGGAAGAAGAGGACTAAATCCAATAATTTTGGGTGAATAGGAGATATCAGAATCATCCAGCCAATACTAAACATAATTCCAAACACACAAAGTGATTCATATGATCAACGAATGTCTTATGTTACAATTGAGCTGAATTCAGTAGTATGATGACTTGTAAGCTAGATATATTCATAATACGTTACTTGGGTTTATTTCTGGTGACTTGTAAAAAGTTAAAACGTTGTTTCATGCAACAGTATAACAGAAAACATAATTAAAATAAATAATTCAATATAAATTTGGTGAATAGTTTATGGATAGACATTATCAATGAGAAATACATTGACAGTATGAAAATGTGTACATCTTCTTTTATACTTTCTTAGCACATTGCTTCCACAGCAAGCAGCACTTGAACTCAAAACGTATTTCATAAATCAAATAAAACCACCTCATACTTATAATAATCATCATACAAAGAAATTTGGAAGGGGAAATTAACCTTATTCAATATAGTGCTTTTAGTCACAGTAAATGAAAGTAGCAGTGAGGTATGCGACTATTCTCTAATCTGTGTTTGTTGCAAATGCACACAACATAATCTTGTACCTGTCCGTCTTTCAGAAGTACGTAAGAACTGTAGAGCGGAATCAATTTACCGTCTACGGAATTCGACCTCTCAAGCAATACTGCATGGCGTCAGGAGTGAAGGATCTGCACGTTCGTTTTACATTTGACACACACAGACACACACACACACGAAAATTTCATACAACTACTGGTATATCAAAGATACAGCATATATGATATGCATATATATTACTTATATCACATACAAGTACACAAACTCTAATTTCCAGCAGAGTTAAGATTGACAGGTGGTAATTGTGTATTGACGGAACTCTTCACGTTCCTGCTCAGTGTGTCCCTAACAAATTTAGTTCTTCACCGTTTGTGGCTATATACAATCAACTCTGCAAATTCATAAGTTGCTAACTGTTTTTAGCTTCGATTTTCATTGATTTTGATTACAAAAGACACACTAGTGATCTAAACATGAAATATTGTTTCTGTGACGAAAGTAAGGAGAATATTTTGAAACTAGTGGGGAATATAAAATAAGCAAACTTACGAACCAACAAAAGGTAATTCAATCATTTAAATGTATTTACAGTTGACATAATTCATTATTATGCTTTGCTACCGATCGTCAAATTATTTTTATCCTACTTTTCTTTGTTTTCTCTTTCTGCTGGTACGTTGACTGCAAATTTTATCATCATTCATGGGTGAAGAGACATCGTCGCTTGAGACAGGCAAGACATCAAGTTGGTTCCTTTGAACAATTACATGCTGGAATTCGACTGTGCCACTTTGCTTACATCGATCAAAACCGGGTTCTTGATTATGTCAATCAACTATTTCCTTCCTAATTCCTTGGGGTATTAAAAATGCCAGAAATATGGCGAAGACAAAAGATGGATGCAAGAAGAACCTTATTTTGCCCAGATAGGAGCAAGAGAGTCATAATGTACGGTCATGTAAAGATACGCTTTTGGTGTGAATTGCTAGTGAGAAAATTTCGCATACAATTAAGTGGAAATTCGAAGAGATTCTATGCGTGAAATAGTAAATGGCATGCGCTTTACTGAGACTAGAAATTGTGTGGAAGACTCAGACGCACTGAACACAAAAAGTGGAAAATACATCCACAAAAAATACTGTATGTAACCAGACAGATATTACATTGTCAAGGAGTGAAACAGTCTAAAGTTTTCACGCCTCCAAAACCGAAACAACTACTAATAGATACACATGAAAACATTGCTTAAATCCACTCAACGAAAATAGCAGGAAAACTCTCTACAGCGGTCTTAGAAACAGTGTCCTATAACATACCCAACTCACCTACCGGAAAAAGGTTAGACTAGGTCTTCCAAACGAACAGAAAACCACTGGAAATGAATGCTTTAAACCAAATAAAGAAAGAAGTAAAGAATCTACTAAACTTACGAAACGATCTGACAATATTATCATGCTCTTTAATAAAGTTGTGAGATCTAAGGGTACGGATGCTCAATATTTCCATCACTTTTATAAATATGTCTGACACATAATACCGTAGTTTGAAGGCAAAATACTGATGCATGCAAAAAAAACCCCAGTCAATATGTGTGTGCCTTCAGGAGACCATTAAAAATATACGATAGAGATAATCTTGAAAACTGCACAACGTACAGCAGTTTGATTAGGAAATACCGATAATGCCGCTGCAGCATTGTTCCTAATCGTAAATAGCAAAACCCCTCATAGGCAATTTAATCTCATTTCTATATTACAGGTTGCATGTGTTCTTTTGTCTGTACATAAAACGTATACGTTTTCCTTAATACATCTCTTTCCCTGATCTCAAATTAATCAATCTGATCTTGACTATCATACTGAGCATTTACCATTACCGTTTGCTCTGCTTAGCGATTTTAATGCCACCATGTATTTCGTGCAAACAGTAAGACCTGACGCAAAATATATAGACATTGGCAGGCAAAAGTGATTAATTTAAAACAGTGGTGCGCCAGTATAGCACGTTTTAAACAGTTAGACTTAATAATTACTGGTATGGAATCGCACACATTTATTTTATTCCACTCATGATGATAATAGATCAAATTTTGCAAAATATTTTTTTTTTATAATTATCAAATCCACATCCCTATATCTACGTTTATAAAAATAGTGTTCGTACACCTGTCTTGAAAAGCAAGCTGGGGATACGCAACTGTCTTGCGGTACATGTGACAAAACAGTATAAATGCAATAAATATAGTCATAGAATATGTACGATATTTTTGTTATTGTCAGACAAGTTTTGTTTGTCGTTTTGTTTAATTTCTTTTGATAGAACGTCATTTTTCTCCGAGGAGACTGTCAAGGTGGAAACCATATTTGGACAGAAGAGTTCTCGTTGTCATGTGTGTGAACTGAAACATTCTGTTCGTCCGTCTATTAATTATCAGTTATCCGCACTTTTATGAGTTGAGCATCACATATCTTGATATTTCAAATATCGATTGCTCTTCAAGCAAGAAATGATTGCGATCAATATAATGAAGGTTGTGGTCACTACAGCTGAAATGACCAAACATTTTAACAAATATCCTCTGTTTCAACTGAACGTCTCTGCTATATTTTTTTTTTTATAGATGTGCAGTTTTGAATCGGGAGAAATACCTATGAGTTTGGGCTAAAATGTACAAAGTCATGGACACTGGAATCTTTAAAAGAACATTTGAGAGCAAAAACCACCTTTATATTCAATATTCCCCATGGTTAGATTGCTAGTGGGGCAAGAAAGAAATATATTGCGTGAAAGGCGAAGGATTCAAAATCAAAGTAGCTATCATCTGAAATGTACGACAACAGTATCTAAAGGATGGTTGTTGTTTAAAAACACCT
Organism: Megalonaias nervosa; assembly: GCA_016617855.1. Taxonomy (NCBI): domain Eukaryota; kingdom Metazoa; phylum Mollusca; class Bivalvia; order Unionida; family Unionidae; genus Megalonaias; species Megalonaias nervosa. Next base: position 21,815 of record JAECUM010004070.1, on the reverse strand, counting down.
TTTCGCGTATATTTGTCAGGGTATTGCTTCTGGAACACCAAAGAGATTTAGGTTAAAAGTGCAAGATTACCGTCACTATCACCGTGACGAATTAAAACGTCGCCTTTGTGTAATCAAATTGCGCACGGACTATTCTGGAATCGCTCTGCTCAGTTTAATACCTGAGTTCCTAATTTAGATAAAGCTCGTCTCTTACTGATGTCACTCGCTGAAAGAGAATTCAGAGTAATTGTACTGATTACTTCCAACGTTTTGCTGTTTTTGACAGATAAACATTCGGCTAGTTAGGAAGACTGAGTCGTCATAAAGAAAACCTGGTACTCAAAATACAATGTTTCGATGATTCAAATAAACGAAATAACCTAGCCTTTGTTCCTGAATGTAGTTTCTGTAACTTTCGAAATAAAAATGAAGAAATCATTCAGTTATTATATGCTCAAGCTATTTATACGTTGCTTACAACGACACGTCTTCGAATGTGGTATTTACGTTATATTCATCCTATTTGTGGCAAAATAACTCCCTTGTTTTGTTCCATGAAAATATCAAAAGTGTGGCACAGAGGCTTCCAAACCGAATTACACTAACTTGGGCAAGTTTAATTTATGAATGAGTTTCGTGGTGAAATACATATATGGCAGTGTCCATGAACATTAAATTATGAATTCATAAAAATCTGAAGATATAAAAACAACGTTAAGTTAACAATACTACCATGAAAATGCTTTACTTGACAGGTTATTTAGGAAATATTATTGTACTATTTTGTTTTGCAAAACCTTTGTGTTGTTGGGGTTTTTTCTGGAGTGAGAGGCCCAGAAAGGCTAAAATGGATATGCCTTATGCATTCGAGGTTTTTCTTCTAACATGGAAGGAAAGAGCCAATGCCGCTTCAATTGTCATGTAAACATTACAAAATGTATTAATCCACATTGATTGTGGGTACTAAACTCTATTCAATAGCTTTTAGACATACACTTTGTTATGTTAAATGGCAATTTTACAAAATATTGCCAATGATATTTTTTTTCAAGATCACTGCTACCATCTTCTTGTCATAGGTCCTATTTTAGTAGATATGACCTTTCGTGCTGATCAAGTGACAATTTGGCACATTTGGTCAATTTTCAGACGTCCGAATCAGCCTAATACGGTCACGCCACAATCGTTCAGTCAAGCCATTATACTACGGAAAATACATTTTTCTTGGGTTTATAACTGCGTTAAATTGCCTATCATTTAATTTCTTTCTTTCGATACTGTACTATAATAATACAGTCAAACCCGGTTATGTTGATTACGTCGGAGGTGTAAAAAAAATCATCGACATAACTGGGTCCCGAGGTATCAGGGTTTAGTTGAAAAATGTACTGCAGAACAATGATTATCCATGTGAAGCACGAAAAATTAGGAGTTTTGTTTCTATAAACAAATGGCATTTCTAATGCACAATAAAAATAATAATTCAGTCATGCCAGGTTGCAGAAAATAAAGATTGGAGGTCTATGAGATTATGTAACAAGTCACACATTTTACAACACATAAGTTAGTGTAACAATATCAGTGGCTTAAAGTTGTTTTTCTTTCACCGTGAATAGCCTCGCCCCTTTGGCAGCCTCAGCAAGAAAATAGTTTTCTCACACTCACCAAAATCTAGACCAATTTAAAGAACATGTACATATAGGACTGCACTTTAAAAAAGTATTTTCTTTAATTAGTGTTGACTTTTTTTTAGGACCGGAGCAAAATGCTCGAGATAACCGAGGTCGAGAAAAGTGGGTTTGACTGTGGCATGATCGTTCCAAAAGAACCCTCGTAATATGGAACAGTAACTCTCCATTTGGGGCGCCATTGATGAGTAATATTTATTTCTACTCCAAACATTAATCTCAAATATTTGTCTTGAAAGTAAAAACTGAATAAGGCATAAAACTGTTAATAGTATGACTAAATAGATAAGAAACTCGGATTCTTTGAGGACAGTCTCTAGCGGGTTTCAGTCTCGAAACCATTAGGTTTCTATAGGGCGCATTTATTTAATGCAACCAGTTTTACACATCAATGACAAATTGTATTTATGTTTATATTTATTTAGAAACGAATTAATAAGCGCCTCCTTTGCAGTTCCTGTTTTACAACTGATTTCATCCCATTTCGAAGGTTCATGTTTTTTTAAACTTTGAATTATGGTCTCTATAAAGTATGCCTGACAATTGTGTTCAGAAGTTTAAGTAAGATGTCTCGATTGTTACCAGTCGCCACATTTATTGCGCTCTTCGTGATAGCATTTTCATGGTGATAAATTACACTCACGTATTTAACTATTTTAATCAGTTACAGACGGTAAATTATCCGTTCTTAACTTAATTGCAACTCTGGAATATAAGGCGACAAAATTTACCCTATCTTCCAAGTCTTTACATTCCTATCTGACCTAAAAAAGTAATTACTCTATTTGAACTATTTTTCATGAACGAATTCCTATTCAGTAAATTTTGTACGCGAACGCTCACCAGTCAGGATCAATTGCCTTATCATTGTGAAATCTTTTCAAAAATCATAAAATTACCTTTCAACTTATTTGGTCAAATGTACAGTTCAGTTGTATTGATAATTTGAATACGTACTATGTACTCCAGTAGACATGTGGAACAAAAAGTCTATCGATCTAGATTTACATATCTACACTATTTGATAAAGATTCCCTGCACGGGTCTCTTAGGAGTCCGCTCATGCATTTAATTGATAAATTATACATGTTTATGGTCTGGACACCATTGATTCGATTATTGGTTGCTTGATTATGAACATAAATTTTGTGACTGTAACACTGACATTGCATTGAGTATATTCTATTTTAAAATATGATGAAATGATTTCTTTTGTAAAATGTCTTTGTTGAATAAATCTGACAATTTAGGTAAAACAATTTTTGGATTGTTGTTTTGTACTGTTGGCATAAAAGTATAGAATAAAATTTAACACAGTTCCTTACAATGAGAAATTCCAGTTGAACCTGGAAGGTTACCGAATTCATTTATATCAGAAAGATGATGTGCCCAACAAGACGAAGGTGATAATTTGCACTAACTTTTTCAATATAAATATTTTGCTGAAATTGGAGAACAACGTGTTAGTAAGATGTATCTAAAAGCTATACAACTGCAGTGAGTTGGTAAATATCACCTTTTTTTAACGTAAAGGTAAGACTATGTAAATTTAAAGAACTGATATTTAAATCATTCATTTCCGGTATACATTCATACAAGTTATGACTATTACCATATCATCCATTTTGTAGTGAGTGTTCATATATTGATCAGGACATTTACTCTACCTTCCATTTTCTATCCGCAGTAGTATTGTGCATCTAGTTTAACCGTGTAACTGATTTCGGGTTGCGTCAAGTGTGCGATATTAGAGTAAGAATTGTTTTATGTATGCGAGAAAGAGAACGAAGGAAAGAAAGAAGCAAATCTTAACCTAGTGTACATGAACGGTGTTTTGTGTACTTATTGTTCTGTATGTATTTTCATCAAATATATATTTATATCACTATTGTATTTTTACATTATAACTATTTGAACTGAATAGTTAATATACATCGTGCATATTACGACACAAATATTTTCTGCTTATAATGATCGCTTTTTAGGACAAGATAAAACAATTTTCAGAAACATTTTAAAAATCCTTTCCTGCCCATCACACTACTATTCAAAGCATCTCTATCTAATTATTCTTTGGGGTTTTAAACGTAAATTAACAGCCTAATTACAATTTTAAATATCAACCACCTACCCCGAGTTACCGTTCTTAGCGTTACGTGTTTGGTGTTACTCTTCATTCGGCACTCATCACCGTTAATCTTAATCCGTTATCATGCATCTTAATGTCATCTTGCAGGAACATCAATAGAAGAGGAATATTCGTGATTTTAGACCAATGATCTATTCTTTAGTACACGAATGAACTGGTGAATTTCTATGAAAGAATCCACCTTTTCATTTTGCGTTATATACAGAAACATTTTTTTTCCTGTGTTCTATTTAATGTTTCTGCTCTCATTGAAGATATTCAGTCCACTGTTTCTTCTCTACGAGATTACAGTGATAGCTTGAAAACCAATCAGTTCCATTGCTGAATAGATATGTTGTAAACTTTACAACCTATGTGTAATAAATTCTTGTCTGGTTTAATCTCTTGTCCTGTGAGATATTCCAAGAATACTGCAGTCGCAAGATCTGCCTCACTTGTTTAATAATTAGCTTCGGCTTAACAATCTCAAACAGCATGTTTCTTTTCGTTTCACTCTATATCCCTCTGTAATATTATGCAACAATTCGACTGAAAATTACACTTTATATGGTGTATTTACTATTGGAAATATTAATGAAACTTTAATGAGCATTTCTGTATGACCAATAATTCTTACAAATCTTAAACAGTACTCAGTAATCTATTTAAATTTAAAGATATGATATCCTGCTTTTTGGTATGGAGTGTCATGAATTAATATAAAAATTATTGGAATTTTATATTTTATAAAAGAGGTCATTTAAAGAGAAGCAACAAAATCTTTCACTTCCCGCTGTAGTACATACTAGATATGATATAAATTAAATTTAAGCTGAGCAGTCTTACCTTAATTCTTAATGTGGAGGTGATTACAAACACTATACGTTTATATGTGTATAGTAATGATTTGTGTGCTATATACTAATGAATGTCACCTTAACATTTAATTGTCTGTTATGTAATATTGACAATGACTGTATATAATTTATTTTAAAAGGGAAATAAAGAAAGTCATTCTGTCAGTGAGTCGTAGGATAAAAAATACACACGTACTAATTTAACTGATTATGTTACTAGTTATTTATCATCATTTTTCTTGGTCAATATAAAAATATAAAACTGAATTTCTAATTTGACTAGTCTCATGCAGGAAAATAAATTTACATACGTAAGGTCTAATGGAAAATTACATGCAGAGTAAAATATACATGGAAAAGTTACACATTTCAAACTAGACTTATAGGCAGGTATATGTTTGCAGGATGTAGAGATGGTGGTTTATGTCAGTAAGTTTCACCACATCCTGATGTGGGTAGAGCTACGATACTACAGAATCAGCTGACATTTGGATAGAAAGAAGGTAGGGGTACTAATGAAAGTTTTAGAGCAAGGCAAGAGTCATTCCAAAATATGGTTTACATAGAACTATCGATGACTTTTCAGTGTTGATTGTGTATCCCGTTCCTAGAAACAACAACAACAAACGATATATTTTGTCGTATAGTAGTAGTAATAGGGGACAATCTACGGACAATGGGACCTTTATGTTAAACTAGGGGGGTTGTACCCTGGCGACAATGGGAATTTAACATGGGGAATTTTAACATGGGTGGGACTATAGACGGACAAGATTTATAGCGACAAAATATCACCCTGGGCCTGTTTACGGACAATGGGAATTTTGTATAAGGACAATAGGAATGGAACAGATGGGGTGACGTCACGGTACTGGACACTTGCAACAATGTAGCAAGTACCGTGACGTCATGCCACATGTTTCATTTCTATACGAAGTTTTATGCGTTCGCGTTCGTGTCAGAGGATAGTATAGTATGTTTTATGCATTCGCGTTCGTGTCACCTGTTGGGGAAATTTAACATGGGTGGGACTATAGACGGACAAGATTTATACGGACAAATAGCACACCCTGGGCTACTATAGCGTCAATGGGAATTTTGTATGGGAACAATAGGAATGGAACAGGTGTTATGACATCACGGTGCTGGATACTTGCAACAAGCTGAACACGAACGCGAATCAAATTTTTCATTTAGATTTTCCATGCGCCAAATTTTATAGCGCATACGCATGACGTCACAAATATGACGTCGGAAATTCCTTTTTGGAAAAACCTAGTATTTATTTTTAGCTCCAACTTGTGGTAAATTCCTAAGGAAAACTCAGCTATTTATTTATAATCTCATCTTGTAGGAAAGTCCTATGAACTAACCTAGTATCTATTTATATCTACAACCTGTGGAAAACCCAAGTCTATATTTATAGTCTCAAACTTTCCAGCTTCAATGACATCACTTTACTCAACACTAGTGTTGCAAGTGACTGACCTAATACGCGCTACTGTAGGTAGGTGGGTGACATGAATTTGATATGGATAAAGGGAGTTTTAAAGGGACAAACAAAGACCAATACACATTTGCACGCACAAAGAAACGTATGCTCACACATACAAACGCACAAATACAAACACAAAGAAACGTACGTACGCGCATAAAAACAAACAAATACACGGAAGGGAAGAAAAAACTAATTATAAACTATCCACACAGAAGGGAAGAGAAGAAAAAAACACCCATATCTACTATTCACACAAACGCTACGCGAACACATAAAACATACCATATCTACTATCCACACAAACGTATGGGAACGCATAAAAACACATGATGCTTACTATCCACACAAACGAAAGCGAACGCATAAAACACACCATACTTACTATCCACACAAACATACAGGAACGCATAAAAATACACCATACTTTCTATCCACACAAACGTACGCGAACGCTCACAAACACACATTCTACTATCCACACAGAAGGGAAGAGAAGAAAAACACACCTATGTCTATTATCCACACAAACGGACGCGATCGCATATAACACACACTATACTATCCACACAAACGGGAAAAGAATTAAAAAATACACCATATCTACTATCCACATACACGTATGCGAACGCACACAAACACACACACTATACTATCCACACAGAAGGGAAGAGAAGAAAATAACACCCATATCTACTATCCACACAAACCTACGCGAACGCATAAAACACACCATACATACTATCCACACAAACGAACGCGAATGCATATAACACGCACTATACTATCTACACAAACATACGCGAACGCACACAAACATTATACTATCCACACAGAAGAGAAGAAAAGAAAAAACACACCATATCTACTATCCACACAAACGCTACGCGAACGTATAAAACACACCATACTTACTATCCACACAAACGTACGGGAACGCATAAAAAAGGCACCATACTTACTATCCACACAAACGGACGCGAACGCATAAAACACACCACATATAGTATTCACACAAACATACACGAACGCATATAACACACACTATACTATTCACACGGAAGGGAAGAGAAGAAAAACACCCATATCTACTATCCACACAAACGTACGCGAACGCACACAAACACACATTCTACTATCCACACAGAAGGGAAGAGAGGAAAAACACACAATATCCACACAAACGGACGCAAATGCATAAAACACACCATATCTACTATCCAGACAAACGAACGCGAACGCATAAAATACACACTACACTATCCACACAAACGAAGGAAGAGAAGAAAACATACCATACCTACTATCCACACAAACGGACTCGAATGCATATAACAAACACTATACTATCCACACAAACGGGAAGAGAGGAAAAAGACTCCATATCTACTATCCACAAAAACAAACGCGAACGCATAAAACACACCATACTTACTATCCACACAAACGTACAGGAACGCATAAAACACACCACATATACAATTCACACAAACGAACGCGAATGCATATAACAAACACTATACTATCCACACAAACGAAGGAAGAGAAGAAAAACACTCATATCTACTATCCACACAAACGTACGCGAACGCACACAAACACACACTCTACTATCCACAAAAACGTACGGGAACGGATATAAACATACACTCTACTATTAACACAAACGTACGCGAACGCACACAAACACACATTCTACTATCCACACAGAAAGGACGAGAAGAAAAAACACACTATATCTACTATCCACACAAACGTACGCGAACGTAAAAACACGCACACACACACACACACACACACACACACACACACACACACACACACACCACAATAAATGAGTGAGTGTTTATAGTCACATTATTCTACATTCACACAAATTGGCAATTGAATTAATATCTCTTTTCTAGGGTATTGGGATAGCCCTGAAAAGGGCTGTTTTTGTTGACGGGGAGTGATGGCAATCTTTTTTACTGTCTAAGATTGCGTCCCCGTCTGGCGGCAGGCTTTCCAATACGATACGGCCTGCTTCTGCGGAAAGAGAAGGAGAACTCCTTGGTGTCCACAAAACAGTCAACAAAACCTCTGTCTGGTTCTTGCTGCTGCTGCTGTTGTTGATATTCTCTCTGCTTCTGAAGTCTGTACTTCTTTGTCCATTCTTCTTGTTCTTTCTTCATTTCTTCTCTGAAGACCTCTTCTACCAGGCCTTGGGCTATTGATAACATCCTGACATTCTCTATCTCTTCAGGCTTCGTTATCAGGTTTAGCCTGACACGATGTAAATTCACGTAAGCTTCGTTCAGCTTGGCTAGTCTGGAAGGCATGTTCATAGGTTGACGAGTCAACATTGGATGGCCAGACTGGAGACCCACCCGCTTTATATGGTTCAAAAGCGGACGCGATTGAAAACATCCCTATTCGGTTTTAGTGTCGAAACCTTATGATAGCGAATGTCATGGTGAGGGATAGAGAGAAGTCAAAGAGCATAGATTCACAGTGCTTTTTGAAAACAAACGACAGACACATTTTTTTTCAAAACACAATATTTTTTATTCAACAAACAACTAACCACTAACAAGTAACAATAATATCAAACAAACTTTTTTTTTGACAAGGTTGACAACGTTGTGAAATTATGTGAGATTTCCACTGATGGAAATCATGAGGCCATTGATGTACACTGCGCTTCCTAGCTAAAGACAAGAGATAACCATAATGGTCGCAAAACCATCGATCTACTTCTTCATCGTTTCTAGAAGAGTGACGATCAAAATAAGTCACTAAATGTTCTAAAGGATATCCAAGACTGCGTTGATGAAGAAAATACACACAATATTGTCCACACACCATGGAATCTGTGCCTTGTAATTTCACATTATTGAATCTTGTCGTCTGGGCATTTCTTCTCATAATGTCGATGATGTCGTCTTCCAAAGGGGGTAATCCATACGAATCAAAATACTCCACACAATCCTCTTGAGGGAAGTAGACGGCTACCCAGTGGGTTCCTGGGAGGTGACTGTCGTAAGTGTTGATGACATAAGCTTGATGGTCTTGAGGTTTGGGATGAGGTAGTTCATCTTTAGCACACACGACAGGATTCCAAGAAGCAATGTACGAACTGTTGTTCAAAAGGTAATAAAGTTCCCATGCATCCATTTTTGTTTTCTTGTTTTTTCACAGGTAATGATAAGTCATCAATTCAATTCTGACTTTTTGTTTGAAAATCTCTGTCAAGTAACCGTTTCTTCCTTTCGTCTCCTCACTCTGGGCTAAGAGAGCTTCGATGCTATAGATCTCTAGAGTAGTCAATGGAAGGCAGGAATGATCACGCAAGCCTTAATACTACTCATGCAACACTGCTTCTGCCGAGATGAGACTCCAAGCCTAGTCCAGATACTCGTCCAGTTTTTCTTCTTGGCTCATCATCAGATATTTATCGTGTTGAATTTGACTGGGGTGATCGTTTTGACATCCATAGCCATCGTTTTTGGTCAATTCCGTAATTTTATCCGCCAGGTATTTAGCAAAAGAGGACACTAAATGTTGTTCTTGTTCTGGCCATCTGGACTTCACTCCTACCTCGTCTTCTTTGTCTTGGTCTTGGGGTTCTGTTTTCACGCTATCCTCCCATTAAATTTCCAAAGATTCTCTACCGTTCAATGAGGGATAGGAGTCTTCCATTGTTTCTAATAGTCTAGAATGACTTCTCTCAAACTGTTGATTTCGATGGTATTGTCGAATTCGGCATACAAGATGACGTTGACCGTCTCGGTGAGAGCTTCTGCAAACTGAAGTTCCACACGCAGTTGACCGGATTTTATAGGGTGGAAATGTCCCTCATCGCTGCCTTGGTCTGGAGTGAAATCAAAGGCCCACAAAGTGTAACCTCCTACATAATCTTCGTACGAAATGCTGTGACTGGTGTTGGTTCCTAGCTGTCCGGTAGATTCGTACAGAGACAAGTACGATCTCAAGTAATTCTTCTGGGCAAAGTTAGGTTCGAACGGTTTGGTACACAAGGTCTTGCCATCGCGACTGACTTCGATCTTGGACACTGGAAAGGATTTTGATCGTGGGCTCCGTTGAGGGCTGCGTTGCTGACGATACCAATGATTAAACGTTTGGGTTACCGTCCTTGGAACAGATGATCTTCGATCTTGGATCGGAGTCCAGTAGCAATGGTGAAAGTTTTCACTTCTACGCGTCGTATCGGATACTTGGCGGTCGTTCTGCTCAATGTTTGACTGATGTCATTTCCCCTTTTAGGTAACACTTCTACGCGACGCACGTAAAGTCTGGCTTCTTGAATGATGGTTTTGTACTCGTTGGCATGAGCCATCAAATGGAAAGCGACACTGCTGAGATTTAGTCTCAGGCGAATATCCACTCTGTTCAGCAAATACATTTCTTCAACCACATGTCCAAATGCAACCGATCCATCAGTTCTAAACTACAACCTTGCAGGATTTTCTTTTGACGGTCGTTAAAGCCCACATTGTGAGGATCGTCATCTGCTGTCAGGGCTGTGTCGTTAAATTTGTTCTCACCTGCGGTGTCAGGTTTCCAAACCACGCAAGCATCCAGATGAGTGTTCTTGGCCTCTTTTCCGTACGTCAAGAGATTTTCCAGGTACGCTCGGTAAGGGTAAGTATTCTGCTACTGCTGACCAGTTTGTTATTCAAGCACAAATCCACTTAACTGAACAAAAATTGCATGAAATTGTTGACGGGAGCTGCTGTGGCATCGGCTCCCCGATTGGTGTTGTCCGTTTTGATTACTTTCAGTTTCAGGTACACGTAACTGCTATTCAGATCGAGATAATCTTCGGGCTGTCCTTTGATTTCAAACTCGATGGGAGCTGAATCCGTCAAAGAGGAGACGGGATGAAATTAGACCCATTGGGATTCTTGCATCGTCATCATGGTGGGTGGCATGGCAAACAGATCCAGTTCCGACTTGAAATAGGCGCAAGACCTTCGGTGCATTATTTTCTCTCTGTAATTTTTTTTAATAATCAAAAATGTCTAAGTCTCGGACGGTTTTACTTTTCTTAGTCTTTCTAGCTCTGGGAGTGTGAAGTCCTTTCAAGGGGTGTCTTCGTCGTCTTTTTCTGCCTTGTCCTTGCTGTGTCGTCAGGGAAGCAGGAATGCCTGACTCGGCAGCGTGCAGAGCATTTATAGGAGTTTCTTGTTGGCCTAAAATGTCTTTGCCCGTTTGAAGCAAGGCAGTTTTGCCTGCTCTCAAGAAAGCTTCTTTTGGGTTTTGTTTGTCAGTGATGACATTTTGGAGAAATTCTTTGCCTTGCGTCAACGCGGCATCTTTTAATGCGTACAATCCGCGTGTCACCATCGGTTTCAAAACGGGAACCACTGTACGAAAGGCCGATTTTAGCATATCTTCTGAACCATGCCCTCGTTGTCGAGCGACTCCTTGGTACACAGGATACATGACTGACAAGGGGTTAGAGTAATCGTTTTCGAAAATGGAGTTTCACTGTGACTTTCCCTTTGGTAAATGGAATATTTTGTCCTAGATCTCCTTTAATAGTAATGTTGACAGTGTCAAAATATGACTTACTGACGGGCAAATAGTGAGGATCTACAAATTCGCGGTGAACGTGATAGGTGTTTCCCCCTTCCTCGTCAGCGTTCGTGGCATAATCCACTTTGAAAGGAATGACACGCAGTAACGGTGCGGAGGTGTGTCCCACCACGTTGTACTCCACCACATTGGTGTACACAAAGATCAAATTCAGTCCTTGGTTCATTTCTACATGGAATCGAAAATATTTCGCAAAATCCAAGTTGCCAGTAATGGCTGGTATTTCGTTTTTCATCTTGATCAACTTGGTGATTCCCCCCAAAATATCATACAATTCAGGACAAAATGTAATGGCCAATACTTTGTCCTCTGAAAATTGGATGAGTAGGCGACGAGCTATTTTGTGGTACTCGAGGGTGATACTTTTTCTGGTTTCTCCAAGGCTTTGGCATACACGGCATTGAGTTTGGTAGAAATCGTGTTCACCAAATGTTGTCCGCTAAAATAATAGCCTGCAGGAATGGTCAACAGATAGGTGAATCGTTTAGTTTTTGGGTCTTGTGTTTTCATAGAGTCACTTGCAATGGTGCGTTTATCCAAGTTTTGTTGCACTAGCTCATCATGAACTTCCACCGTAAAAGTGTTTTGATTAGGAAGAATATTTAGGATTTGCGTAGGGTGAATCATTTCCACCAAAGCCACTTCCCAATGGGCTTCGTGATCCAATTGAATGGCCTGAGGTAATTTGGCTGTGTAACAGCACAAGGTGTTATTGGGAAACACCTCCATGGAACCGTCACTGCGTAACGTTAAGGAAAATTGGTTATTCATGATTCCAGAGTTCTAGTGTCCGAGGGGTCGCTGAAAGTCAGAGGAGTGTTTAAAAGAGGATGGTTAGGGTGACTGTTGGAAGAGGGACTGACGTTGGACGCAAGGCTCACATTGTTGTTCCCGTACGAGGAATATTTCAGGGACGGATTGGGAAGAAGGTAACCAATGCAACTGCTGAGTAAAATGGTTCACAATTGTTTGTCTCCTTGTTGCAAACTCAAATTGGAAATGGCAGCACCGATGACACAATACACCACAAAGATTTGGCAGAAAAAGACGATTTGCCTTTTAGGCACACGTTCTCCACACCACACCCACAAGGATTGTTTTTGTAGATCTTGCACAGAAGAACAAGGCGAAGGAGTTGTCACTGCGGTAGCTGACGCTGTGTTGAAGGGCATGATTGTCACTTCTTTTTATAGTCGATGATTTGCGAAGCGTCGATCCAAGAGCCAAAACTGGGAGGATATACTTTCCAACGTACTTTGACTTCTTTGACACGTTTTTATCCTACTTTACGAGTTCTTTGATCAAGAATGCTTTCGATCTCGAACACTTCGTCTTCTTTTTTGGTAACACGTTGTAACTCGGGCAAGTAAAACGTTCCTTTTAACACTTCCCCGTTCATGTCTTCCAATTTATAGACGGCAGGATGACGGCTACGCACTCGTTCAGTGACACGAAACAATTCGGTGGTCCAGTTGGGTAAGTAACCTTTGTCGAAAGTGCGTTTGGGTTTGCCAATACGCACCCAATCTCCTGCTGCCAACACTCCAGCTTTCTTTGGGACAGTCACCGTTGGGGACGTACCAAAAAGGCGCTCGAAGACGGTCACTTCGTTGTCGGGAGTCACTTCTTGGAGGGCACGTTCGATGCTTCGATGGTAAGATTGGTTGTACGCTTGGACGAGGTACGGTAAGACGTCGATGTACTTGAGAGTGTGTTGATCCGTAAAATATTTCCACATGCGTTCTTTCAAGGTGCGTTGAAAACGTTCCACGATGCTGTCATTGGTTTCTGGATTCTCGGTGGTGAAAAAATGAATGTCACGTTTCTTCAATTCTTTTTGGAAAGCTTGGTTCAGAAATTTGGTGCCTTTGTCGGTTTGCCATCGAAGAGGGTGACGACCGCTTTGTTTCAACACCAGTTGGAGGGCTCGCACTAACTCACTGCTCGATTTGAAAGTCAATGGCACGACCCAAGCAAATTTGGAAAAGACGTCGATGACACAAAACAAATATTTGTAGCCGCGATTGTAGGTGGCTAAAAGAGAGACATCGGCTAAATCAGCTTGCCATTGATGATCGATGCCCTCCACTCGGGTGCGACGTCTGGAAAATTTTCGTCGAATGGGTTTGTGTAAGGTGTACGTGGCTTGTTCTTGTAACCATCATTGCACATGAGATAAACGGATACTTTTCAGTTGAGTTTTGGCAGCACGATACAATTTCTGAACTCCTCCGTAACTTGCGGGATGGGCTGGATCGTAGTAAATGCTGGCTAACACCTTCTCCATTCTTTTTAATAAGTGATCCACTTTTCACTGATGCTACTCTGAATGGACGAGGGGGTGGTTTAGAAACGGCTTTATGTGTCCGATGTGTCACGGGTGTAGAAGTTGAAGGTAGTGGTGGTGGTGGTGGTGGTAATGGGATGGCTTTGGTCTTCTTTTCATTTTTCACTTCTGGTTTCCCTTCTTTCTTTTTCATTTTTGTCGAAGGCGGAGTGGACATCATCTTTTTAACCCAAGCTTTAAGTTCGTCTCGTTGGGGTGTAGGGAAAGGGGTCAACAAGGACTCTGCAATCTTACTAGGGATGGGAGCTGCTGGCGGTGTTTGAAAGACTTCTCGTGCCTCTTCTTCCTCAGGCATCCGTGAGGTTGTGTCTGTGTTGACCGCTGGGGGTGGTGGTGATGGACTTTTCATCAGAGTCTTAAAATCTTTCAGAGTGGGTAGAGCTGTTTCGTCTAAAGCTTTCTGGTGAAAGAGTTACAGTCGTTGCAACAATTGACCGTACCGTTGCGATTTTTCCGTTTCTGACAAATCGCTGCGATCCATCAACGATTGCAATTTGTGTTGTAACTGTGACATCTCGGTCAAATGAGGATTGGGAGGTAAATGCGGGGCCCGTTGTTCTTGCCAACGATGGTATTCCATCCATAGTTTGTAAGGGACTAAAGTCAGTTTTCGTCCTTCCATCAGAGTTCAAGGGTCACGTCTGAGATTGTTTGACTCCAGAGTCCTCCTTTTATATACTTGGACCTTTTTATCTTCATCCCAGGATGTTTCCCATCATTCCCAATACTCCTTTCAGCAAGGGTCCTCCTATTGTTCCCATTACTCCTTTAAGGAACATGGGCAAAACGGTTAAAATCCCTCCGCGTTTCACCAACATCTTTTTCTTTAGCCTAATGGGTATTTTCTTTTGAACCATTTGGCGAAGAACGTGTCAATGTTTGGCTAAGCATTCTTTCTGGTGTTTAGACAAAGGTCTTGTGCCTTTCAAGACATTCAGACAACATTAGCACACGGTATCGATGACGTCTTTGGAGGTAGTTTGAATGAGTTGTTTTCGCATGGGTGGAGGAGCTTTGGACAGGACAGACAACATGTCTCAATGTTTGGCTAAACGAGGGGGCAGTCCTTTTCTTTTTCCCTTTCATTTTCCTTTTTGTACAAAAGAAGGAACACAATGGTAACGGTGTGCACTTCTTGGAGGGGACATTTTTTGGGTGTTCAGCAGCACAAAAACACTGATCCCTATTGTGTGCCTCAGGTCTTTTTAATACTGGAATGCGTCGCCACTGATTTTCTTTACGTCGTATCAACTTGATGACGTTGAGGAGTTCGCAACGGACTAAATCTGGACAGTTCTTGCTTGGACAAATCCAGGAAACTCTGTAACACGCCCGATCTTTCTTGGACTTTAATTTTGGGGGCAGGTACTTTGTGAGCAGCGGCCACTGCCGCTAAAGAGGAAGAGGGTGTCACCGCTGGAGGAGAAGTGTTTGGAGACGATCTTTTGTGAGTAGAAGCTGTTTTCTGTGGACTTTTCTTTTTCTTTTTCTGTGGCTGTGACCTGGTCTTGACACCGTTGCTCTTTTTCTTTTTCTTCTGGGTACGTCGGGGAGTGATTTTTTTCTTGGGAACAACTTTGGAGCATTGGGATCCCATTTTAAGAGGGAACGAATGATAACACCTCCTAGAGAACCGCTACCTCCAGGTTTCAAAATGATTTGCTTTTTGGTTTGTGTGTCGATGCAAAGATCGTCCAGCTGCGTCAAGGCGACTTTGTTTCTGTCAAAAAAGAGTTTGGTTTGATGTGGAATCTGAATGATGCCTTGCAGTAATTGACGTGCCGTCACCGTAAACCATCGTAAGACTTCTTTGAGACTAGCTTCTAAGACACGAGTACGTATTTGTGTTTTATTTTTTCGCGACTGATACCATACAAGGTACGAATCAATTTGATGGGAAGATGAGACTGAAGAGACGTTATGTTGACGATGTGTGAGACAGAGCCAAAGTGACCGAGGTTTTTATAGACTTTTTTTTTGGTGGTTAAGTCGAGGGCGGGGACGTGTACACGACAGGCCCTCCGTCTTGGCACCAATGGTGAAACGGATGGGTACGAAATCGCATATAATCGGGGTGGGTGGGTGGGTGGGTTTTAAATCCACGAGTAATAAGCGTGTGGGATTTGAGTGGCATCGTCGTACGCATGAGTCAGCCAAGGCGTTCCTAACTGTTAGGCTAACACTTGCACTTGCGATTTATCTCTAGGGCTTTTAAACAAGACCACATAATGAGCATTGAGACTGATGGTGCGATGGGCTTTACTTTGTTGAAACAAATTTTGAGTGATGTAAATGACACTGGCATTACGATGATGCCCTTTGCGCGTTAACCAGAGTTTAATTTCTTCTTCATCTTCTCCTATCCTGTCGTCAAAGATGACCAAATGGGTTTGACTAGGGTCAGACACGATCCCGTCGTCTTCACCAGGAATGCCTTCCACAAACACGATGGAATCGCCTTGACTTTCTCGCAGAAGGCTGTACGCCGATTGCCACACTTTGTAACACCACACGATTCGTTGTGGTGGACGATCGATCAAATGATGTTTGTATTTCGATCAAACGTTTGACAAATTCGGTTTTGCCTGAACCGTTCGGTCCAGCAATGAGTATGTGAAAGGGATGGCGAAGATACAAGGCCTCCCAACTAGTCCGATCTACGTGTTCGTCGATGACTTTGAAAGTGGAGAAAGAGGGATCAGAGACAGTAGAGGTAGCCATAGTAGTACTGTAAGGAATCTCACTTTGACACGAAGACAGACAAGACAAGAGTTTTTATACTTTTTCAGGACACATCTATTGTCATGTTTAATTGTGAACAACACGAAAGACATACATACATAAAAGCCAAATGGTTACGTACATGAATATAAGACACATCAAAAAGATCATAGCGGAATATAAACAAGTCTCTGTACATCATTTTTGGTGATCAAGAGGTGGTATCGTAGGGATAGTGTGTAATGTTCTCTACACTGAGCAAAGTCACACAAAGGTCCTCCCGGAATAGCCTTTCGGGGATGTCAATCACGGTCCTGTCCTGTCCTGAAGGGAGTGGTTCTTCTTCTTCTGGTACTGTCACTAACATAATCTATTGGTCTTGGACGTTGTCCCTTTTTATATGTTGACCAATATCGATGTGACCGTATGGTAAAGTGATTTGGTTGGGAAGTCTCACTCGCTTCTGGTACACAATTTGATACACTTTTTCCAAAGGGCTACTGACAATTTGGTGTGTGGGTAAACGACAATCTTGTGCGGTTCGTGGGTGGTTACTTTAAAATTTCCATCCTCTCCAGACTGCAAGGCTTCTTTCAAGACGCCAAAGTTCACCAGTCGACTGATGCGATAATTGAAAGTCAATCCTTTCACTTTACACTCCGTGCGTACTTCTCCTTGAGGGTCACGGTATTCATAGCCGTAATTTTTGGGACCGCCACTTGCAAAACTTAGAATCTTGTCGTCGGGATGCTCATCCGTCCAGGCTCCTAAACGGTTTCCTTCGATGACAGGTTGAGGTTGACCCAGGCGATCGATGTAGATGCAACTGTCCGTGTCAAAATACAGCACACGATCTCCTAACAGTTCTAAAGCGTCGTACAATTTTAAACGAGCATGGGCTCTCAAATAAGCCGCAATGATGACATTTCCAAATTCGTCGGCTTCTACAAAGTCCAGTTCTTTTTCGTAATTGACTAAGATCAAGTCCTCACGAAGGACATCCACGTGTTTTATGTATTTGGTTTTGTCGTGAATCATCATCTGGAAGTAGGGGGAAGGTTCTGTCAAATAGTCCGTCTTGGGTAAACACGGTCGTTGTGCCATTTTGCCCAACAAGTAATTTAACATCACTTTGGCAAACGATCGCCTTCCTTCGTTTTACTCTACGTGGTCTAAAGTGATGCCTTCCTGCTCCCAGTATTTCTCTTTGAATTTCTTTTGGACTTCGGGAGTGTCGCACCTGGAATGATAGCCACTAGCTTCTTGTTTCAGTTTCAAAAAGGCATTCACGTAGTCTGCGAAAATGCCTTTCTGAGTCTCGTCGCCCTTGTGGAATTTTTCTGTCTTGGGAAAGTGATAAATTTCGTACACGTCTAACAGTTGGTATCCCAAGTCCAGAGCTTTAAACAATTCCGCGCTAACCCACGTTCCCGTCAAGGCGCGTTCTTCCTGAGTGTTCTGATAAGGTTGATCTTGGTTGCAAGTGTCGGCACAAGTACGGCATAAGGGAAATATCAGTTTTCCTTGGCAATGGTGAGGTAAAACGGGATGGTACAAGTTTGTGGGAGGCAAGGCTTTGCACTTGATCAATCCTTCGTATTGTCGAATGTTGTCCACGTCAATGTGTTCCGTCAGCAATTGCGGATGCCCTGCGGGAAAGTGGCAATATTTGCACACGTAAGGATACAGAGAACACACGTCCAAGTATCTGATTTCTTCTCCTTTCTCCTCGTCGGATTGGTACAGCAAACAGGTGGCATTCGTCCGTCCTCCGTACAAACTGTCCTGCGGGATCAGTGGGTCCACGAGCTTGTAACTTTCCACGATGCGCTTAAACTCGGGAATGGTTTTCAAACGGTGATCGTACTCGTGTTCCCACTTTTCTACCACTTGGTATCCTTGCTGTTCTAACTTCCAGCGCCGCTGACAAGTAGCTGGTACAAGTCTTCCACGGTCCGTTGTAAAAACTGATTTGTCATGTCACGTTGAGGGTAGCAAATGGGACATCCGTGAAATAAGCACCCGTTAAACTCGTACACGATCTTGGGGTTTTCTAAGTGCCAGCCATCCACCGAATAACTTCCAATGGTCTTTTCGCCTCCTCCGTTGCGAGCGTGTTGGATCCATTTGTCTTCTTTGTCACACAAGTAATGTAACCAGCGTAGGGCTTTGACCGAGTATTGACGTTTGACAAAGTTCATCGTTTGAGGACTTATGACAGCCAAGGTGTTTTCGGGCATGAATCGTTGGCGGTACACTAAGGAACACGTTTTGGCAATGGTGCAAGCTTCTTTCAAAGGATCGATCCCTCCCTGTTCCATGAATAATTCTCGAAATTTTCCACAGCAACGCCGTAAAATGTCCACGTCGGAACGACAATACTTTAACATTTCTTCCTGAAAGTCGAATGGGTCCGAAGCGTGAGTTTGGTACCAAGCGTAGAAAGCTTCTCGTTGTTCGGTACGCATGTTGTCGGGGTCGTAATAGTGAGCCTCAGGCAAATGGGGTAAAATGGCGCGTTGATTGGCTTCAGTATTGAAAAAGTGTGGAAAATAGCCTTTGGCCATTTCTGTCATTCCAAACGTTTTAGTCATGCAACTCAAAGGCATGGCCAAGTAACTCATCGAATCTTTAAACTGCACTTGTCCCACTTGCATTGAAATGATTTTGGCTCCGTTCAAAGTCACTTTAGGTCGTTCGGTACTTTTTTCCGTATAGTATCTGAGAAGAAATTGTCCATCGTATCCCAAGAAATTGTGAGCCATCACCGTGACATAGCGATGAAAATCTCCGTAACGTTCGATGTCCTCTTTACTCCATGTCTCGTCGATAGGGTTTAAGATCCATTGGGTGAAATCGGCTAGCGTGTTTGGTCCTCGAAAGATTTTTTTACGTCCTCCAGGAATCTTGCTCCAGTGAGGGCAGTGAGTAAAGATAGGCTCTTGGATGCACTTCTCGAGCGCTCGATGAGCCACGCAGAAATTAGGAATGTGAATGCCAGTCTCTTGCATGCATTCAAAATCGAAAAAGATGAAATTGCCTTTCTTCTGGTCATTATCTACTTCTTCATGTTTGGATTGGTATTTTTGAATGTAGCATTTGTGTTCCAAGTCCACGATTTGGCGACAAATGTGACATCGTTTCTTTTCTGAACAGACGTGTAACTTAGCACTATTGGTACGTATGCCTTGTCCACAAGTAGGGCACAATTTTAGGAGTTGACAAGCACATTTCTGCTGTGAACCTTGCGTCTTTAGATGTTATTGGTAACAAGTTGGACTGACAAACATGCGCTGACAAGCTGGGCAATGCACTCGTTCTTGTCCTTCGTCAAGACATTGCTTAGAGTCTAAACATCCCTCACATCTCGATCCACAATGCTTGTGTTGCTCTCGATTGTTATAGCCATAGTCACATTTCTCACAGTAATAATCGTATCCCAGGAATCCAGTGATACTGGTAATGGTATCAAAATGTTCATCGTGATGATAGACGTGAATGTATTTTCCGTCTTTGAAATCTTTGCCCCGAAACAACAGAGGTCCACGTACTTCTTGAGGCTGCACTTTCAAGGTGTAGCATGGAGCCAAGACGTCTTTCAATTTTTGCATTTCAGGAATGCCACAAGTGGTGTCTTTGGATATCCCTGCTTGCTGAAACAGGAGTTCTGCTTCTCTTCGTTGTTTGCCTCGGCTAGATTTCTGAATAGTTTGCCAGGCTCTTTTCCATTCTGTCGTGTCGTTCTTGTCGGCATACGATCGTCCCACCACGATGGCACGGGCTAAACACATCTGGTCTTGAGGGTTGTTAATTCGGACTAGGCTCGTTTTGGTGCTGCGAAGGTCGTCCACCAATAACACCTTTTTTGCGTTGTCCTGTCCCTTGGGGAAGAGAAACTGTGTGTTTTTGCGCTCGCGTACGTTTGTGTGGATAGTAGATATGGTGTGTTTTTTCTTCTCTTCCCTTCTGTGTGGATAGTTTATAATGAGTTTTTTCTTCCCTTCCGTGTATTTGTTTGTTTTTATGCGTGTACGTACGTTTCTTTGTGTCTTATTTGTGCGTTTGTATGTGTGCGCGTACGTTTCTTTGTGCGTGCAAATGTGTATTGGTCTTTGTTTGTCCCTTTAAAACTCCCTTTATCCATATCAAATTCATGTCACCCACCTACCTACAGTAGCGCGTACAGGTCAGTCACTTGCAAACTGTTACCATTATTCCACTAGTGTTGAGTAAAGTGACGTCATTGAAGCTGGAAAGTTTGAGACTATAAATATAGACTTGGGTTTTCCACAGGTTGTAGCTATAAATAGATACTAGGTTAGTTCATAGGACTTTCCTACAAGATGAGATTATAAATAGATAGCTGGGTTTTCCTTAGGAATTTACCACAAGTTGGAGCTAAAAATAAATACTAATTTTTTCCAAAAAGGAATCTCCGACGTCATATTTGTGTATGCGCTATAAAATTTGGCGCATGGAAAATCTAAATGAAAAATTTGATTCGCGTTCGTGTTCAGCTTGTTGCAAGTATCCAGTACCGTGATGTCATGACACCTGTTCCATTCCTATTGTTCCCATACAAAATTCCCATTGACGCTATAGTAGCCCAGGGTGTGCTATTTGTCCGTATAAATCTTGTCCGTCTATAGTCCCACCCATGTTAAATTTCCCCAACAGGTGACACGAACGCGAATGCATAAAACATACTATACAATCCTCTGACACGAACGCGAACGCATAAAACTTCGTATAGAAATGAAACATGTGGCATGACGTCACGGTACTTGCTACATTGTTGCAAGTGTCCAGTACCGTGACGTCACCCCACCTGTTCCATTCCTATTGTTCTTATACAAAATTCCTATTGTCCGTAAAAAGGCCCAGGGTGATATTTTGTCGCTATAAATCTTGTCCGTCTATAGTCACACCGATGTTAAATTTCCCCATTTTAAATTCCCATTGTCGCCAGGGTACAACCCCCCTAGTTTAACATAGA
>JAECUM010004069.1:0-64000 GCA_016617855.1 Megalonaias nervosa | reverse complement strand
GAAGAGAAGGTGGGGTTAGATAGGACACACCCTATGTAAGCCGCCAAACAACATTACCAGACAGGCATTGAGGTGGAACCCTCAAGGCAAGCGGAGAAGAGGTCGACCAAGAAACACCTGGCGACGTGACCTTGAGGCGGACATCACTAAGCTGGGTCACACCTGGAGTCAGCTCGAGGGGATGGCACTGGACAGAAGTCTCTGGCGATCTTTTGTGGGAGGCCTATACCCAGGCAGGAATGATGGGCAAAACAACAACAACACACAAGTTAAGATTTTTTCCCGCTCTGGTAAAGTTGTAACTTTGGGGGAGGAGGTGGGGTTTGTTGTCGAAAATCTCTGATCAAATAATGTCAGTTCATTTTTTTCTGACACACAGGATATATATTTCTTATATCAAGCAAAGGATGGATTGTAACATGTTTCTGTTCGAGTTGTCGAAACTGAGCTCTAGATTTCATATTATCTATGAAATGTACCCTGGCAGTATTCATATTTCTGAGAGAACAATCACACAAAGAGAGAGAGAGAGAGAGAGAGAGAGAGAGAGAGAGAGAGAGAGAGAGCGGAGTATCTTAAAGCAGAACAATGACGATTATGATTTAAATCTAAATTATTCTACCACGTGTTTTATGTAGGTTGTGGGAGAAATTCCTGTTCGCAATAATTAAAATTTCGGGTATTATTATTATTATTATTATTATTATTATTAACACTAACACTACTACTACTACCATTACTACTACAACTACTATTTGTTTTGTATATCTTTAACTTGTGCTTACATTTTGTCCATGATTGTAGATTGCCCTTTAAGATCATGGTCATTTTTAAACAACATCCTTACATATCTAAATTTTGTCCAAAACTTTTAAGTTGTAAATAAGATCTTTACATAGGTTTTTGAGTTCGGAATATTCTATAAACAGACTTGCTTGCAAATTGATTGCAATATTCCGTTAGAATTACTCACATCTAGGTCAAGTGAAAATGTATATAAATAGGGGCTTAGTAAACAAATAAGTCGTTATAGGATTAAATGATCATGCTTGGGTATCTATACAAGCAACAAGTAGGCTGAACAGACCAAACATTCGAGACCTTATTTCGTGAAAATAAGGCTTATAACAAAATTGGCCATACAAGGTCAGGGAGGTTGGGGATGGAGGCTAAACAGACCAAATATTCGGTCAAAATAAGGCTTACAACAAAGTTGGTCATACAGGGCCCGGGGGGGGGGGTTGATACAGGGCGCAGCCACTTCGTTGTAGGCTTAAAGGTTCGTAAAAAATAACGCTTCCGGAATGTGGTTGCGAAAAATGTCACCAAAACAAAACAGTTGGGAATGAATCGACGTTTTAACCGAACCTTCTCACTGGGGTTAGAAAATGTAACGCTGACAGGTTGCTGAGCCAAAGATTTTATTAAGACCAATGCAATATCGTATTATTGGATCGTGTAAATTTATTATATAACAACTCCATACGGAGTTTTCTCAGCATTAGCAAAGAAGTTTTTAAACCTGTTCATGTCCGTGTCACCGGGACACCAAGTCTGATGAATATTTCGCAGCGTATGTGTATCAATGCCATTAAAGACAACCAAAAGATTGCAGTTATCTATGATCACGAAATTCCTCATGCTGAGTGATAAACGTAACTCAAAATACCCGAATTTGTCTTTCATGTGAGTGTCCACTTAATTTATGATTTATGAACATCTGTCTCCTCAAATTTGAGTGAACACAGTTGCGGGGGACATAATGCTAAACTTATTGAGTGCGTAAGCAGTCGGTTACCTAGCTCTCCAGTTATGAAAGTGCAGATGATGCTTGTAGCTAAGGTGGCGCTCTACAGTTTCGTATCTTGCATAGAATTTTAAAGAAAAAGAATTTCCCCGTGCTTCCTCACTGGTTATACTGGCTATTTAAAAAAAGACCTTGTATATCTTAGGTATTGTTCAAAGAACCTTTAATTCCCTTTATTTTGGTGTATGATTGATGGCTTATAGAGTTTATGGCTTATAGAGTTTACAGCTTCGTCTTACTCCAGATGTGCACCTTTCTAAAAAGTGCTAGCTCCACTTGGTCATTTTCACTTCCTGAACTTCAGAGGTAAATTGTAAAAAAACAAACAGCCAATAACTTTTTTTGCATTTTATATATTTGGTAATTCATTCATTGCACTTTCAGAAGCTAGTATTGTGTAGTCTGGCAACATTCATTTTCCCTATTTTAATAGCTGCTAAGGATAGTGTATTTTAGACAAATTCAGGCTGATTTTTGGAACACAAGGGAACAGTCATGTTAGTTAGCAGTGTGCTAAGATCATTTACAATTTCCAAAAGTACAATATCTAAAGAAATGTCAGCCACATTACATCAAAGTAGCATAGAGTTATGCCAACATTCTCTCCACTGCGCATGTTTTGAATGCAAACAACTTCACCTTACATACGTCACTCTCTCAATGTACATAATAACTGGTGAGCGCCCCCTAAGGAGACGTTTGCGTATTTCCGTAAACAATCGTGTCGTCTGTATCGGTTTTTTAATAATGGGTTGTAATGTGTGTAGTATAAAATATGGATGATAGCCAAGTAAAGAAAAAAAGATGTGTTGATTGGACAGAAATCATAAAGTTGTATTAGCGGAAAGTGTGCTGAAAGAGAGAGCGTATTGTTCGGAAAGTTTAAAGGCTGCGATGGTGAAAGGGGAGTGAGCGCAAAAGACAAAGAGAAGGCATGGGAAGAGGTGACGGAAGCCGTCAATGCTTAAATATCTACCATATCAATAAAGTATTTTTTCATATAATATATATTTTCAAGAAATTGGTATTTATTACTTCGCTCATGGCCGAGTGGTCTAAAGCGCTCACCGTTACGGATCACTGCCATCTCACCTCTGTCTGCGTGGGCTCGAGTCTCGGGCTCGGCCAATGCGCGACCTGAGAAAGCTTGCTAATAGCTTCTCATGGGTCGGTAGTTCTTTCCGGGGTTTTCCCGGGTTCTTCTTCGACCATACTGGCCGCCATGTATAACCTATATTGTGCTGAAAATTGGCGTTAGACCCTCCGACAGCTACAAGAACAACTTAATTCATATATATATCAACTATAGTCTGAGTATATTTCCCCGTTTATTTGTACCCCAGCCCCCACCGATTTAGAAAAGGAAAAGTACAAATGAGATAAAAGATGCACATAATTTAGTCAGTTCATTTATTGATTTATAATTTCAAACATGATTATGCCCAGGTGGGACCCTAACACCGTTATCGTCTGCACGTTTCACTCCAAACGAAAGTTTTCCGCGTAAAAGACGACCTTGTTCGCCAGTCATTTCCAGTTCCCGGACGAGTCTATTTTCAGCGAAGGGGTGTATGCACGACTACATATGTATGTACATCGAAGGAAAATACTATGTCGTCTGCTTCCTATGTTTACAATGTAGAAGCAAGCAAAGGAAAAGGATGACAACTACAAATTTGCCTTTCACGTGGATTTAGCTAGCGGTGTAATTTCTCTGTGCATGTGTGCAAATGGATATAACTCTAAACTCTCAATATATTTACGGAATTATCCGGCAGTTATCTAATAGGATGAACTACCTCACAATGTTGTCTGAGTCTGAGTGAACGCAACATGGCGCCGTGTTAGTATGGAAAGTCTTGCAGACTATTGCTAGACAATGACAAGAGATGTTTCATTTAATGAATACAAGAGATAAGCCAAAAAGCACCGAGTAGACACGGAATAAGGACTAAACTATGTACTAATATGTACATAATAGTTTTTTGCCTTATGTGGCAGGTCAGCGTTGCTCTCTCTCTCTCTCTCTCTCTCTCTCTCTCTCTCTCTCTCTCTCTCTGTGTAACTTGGCTGTCTACACTCGATTCCACTGTGTAGCACATATATGGAGCTATTTTGCCTTTAAAAAATAAAACACAATCAAAATGTTTGTCAGGTTTTTATTTTCTGGCGTCGGACAATATTCCCACTCTTTTTATGTCATTGTCTTGTCGTAACTCAGCAGAAGTAAGCTATGATCAGCTTGCAACCTGAAACTGATACACAATCCTATTAACATAAATTAATGTTTCTCTAGGAGCTGCTCGCATTCATAACCACGACATAACTAGACCTCTTTGATAACCATTACATCCCACTGTGTGTTATAAATTGCTAGCTGAACGATGTCAGTCGACACTCACCGACTTTCGTCGGTTAAGAGAATTCACAACTTAATTACACAAATGAATTAATGGACTTTACGTCTTGTCTTAACTACATTACCTGCTAACTAGTGATTCATAGTAAAATCAATTCTTAGCACACATGATACATATCGTTTAACAAATTAAATAATTCTCACAATTCGTATAAGAGGCAATGCATGAACTTCCTATGATAACATAATTTATATTACATGCAAACCACTAAATCCGAACACATTCATATCACTGAGATATTGTCTGACATCCTTAAAATACATGAATCATGCAACATTCAAGACCATGAATGCACGATTAACTTCAGAACTCAAGGAAAACTGAAACATGAATTTAAAACGAATAAATTCATTTTGCTTTGCCTAGACCCGTCCCCTTTCCTATGAAGCCGAATCTCTCTTTCTGTGTCCATCAATGTCTTTCAGGCCTATCCTCTTTGACAATTTTAACGAGAAAAGTGCTTTTTACTGATCTCGGAGCCAGCCTCCTCTTCCACAGAAAAACTTTGGACTGCCGAATTTCGCAAGAGAAATTACTTAAAACATTGAATTACGTCTGGGAAACAAACTCCCTCGTTTAGCTTAGCCAGTCAGGATTAACTTTCTCTAACCGCCAAAATTTTAACACTCCAAACGAAGTCATAATAATTCTGTCTAGCCCGCCTTTATTAATAACAATTTCTGGACAATATCATTTTATGAACATATTTCAAATGACCCAAGATTTCCTAAAATTTGTCTGGCTTGTCTCTTCTTCGTCATTTCCTCAACTTGGAACTATGTTAACATATTTGTCGCACTGTTATTCGAGCGGATCCTAATAAATATCCATTCCTGCTCCCAAACGAGAGGTTAACCATAGTAAGCTACCAATTTATGGCGAGCCTAGCCCATATACCAGTCTTAATGTTTATGTGTCACCCTGACCACGACAAAATGTGCTGAAACAAAACATCTACAAAATTTTGCACCATTACAGTCCATTTCGAGCAAAAAACGTCTCGTATTAGTTCATCCTCCAAACAAACCATCACGTGGATTTAAAGATTCGATGTCCACCACGTCGTACTCGTCGAGGTTACGTTTAAATTATGGATCTGTTCTCAAATTTCAACCTTAGTCGTGTTCCCATAATTCTATAACCGGAAACGCTGACTTTCTCAATTCTTATGGTATGGATATATTAGGTCGTACAATTCCTCCATAGTCAATTCTGAGGAACTACTTTTAGAATTCTTTGACGAAAAAAAAACGTGGGCATCAATATAAACCCCTCCCCCAAATCCCTGAAATTCGTAGACTTGTTTTAGTTCTCTAAATCCTAATCATCAACGGGAAGGGTTGCAATTTTCTTTTCTCCACTGTTTTTAGCGTGCTTTATCTGCTTGTCTTTAGTTTCACATAAGTAATAGAGCCAGCGCAAAGCTGTAGCGGAATGTCGACAGTTAATAGAATGATATGACTGAGGCGGTACGATGACTAATTTCCACTTGGGTATGAACCTTTTTCGGCAAACTAATCAACACGATTTTGCTATGGTAGACGCTTCTTTGAAAGGATTGATATATTATACATCATTCATAAATATCTGTCGAAATTTTCCACAACACCGTCGTAAAATGTCTACATCGGATCCACAGTATTTCAAAATTTCTTCTTGAAAGTTAAAGGAGTATGGTATCAAGCATAGAATGCTTCTCGTTTTTCTGTGTGCATACCGTCTGAATCGATTGCAGGGAACTTCAGATAAATGAGAGAAAACAAGGTGTTGAATAACATCGGAATTAAACAAATGTGGAAAACTAAATTTATCCATATCTATCATTCCGAATGTTTTATGCATTCTACTCAAAGGTACAGCCAAATAACTCATGGAATCTTCGATCTGTACGTTTCCCACTTTCGTGTAAATAATCTTAGCTCTGTTAATGGTCACCGTTAGAAATTCGGTGCCTTGTTCAAAATTACATTTCAAAAGAAATTGTTCGACGTATCCTGAGAAATTGTGAGACATGACTTTAGTATATCGATGAGAGTCCCCGTAATGGTGGATTTCCTCTTTGTGCCATATGTCGTCGGTGAGTTCTAAGATTTATGTGGCAAAATCAACAAGTGTAAGAAAGCCCCGAAATATCATTTCTCGTTCTCATGCAATCACGCAACAAATTGGACAGAGATAAATCTGTTATATATATATATATATATATATATATATATATATATATATATATATATATATATATATATACTTTTTGTTGCGTTTACTTTAGATTATTGTCACTCGTAAACAAAGTATTATATAACATTTGAATTCCAGGCCATTCTCATTAACAATTAGACTTATTTTTGCCTGTTTGATTGTTTCACATCCTGTTATAATATAGGTCAAGTGAATATGTTTTCATAAACAAATAACTCATTCCTGTTTTAGATCAGTCAGTGGGAATCCATATGTGATCAGAGTTTACAGTTTTGTTGTTGAAATCAGAACTAATTTGAGAGGAATTTCTTATTTACAGTATTTACTGGAATTACTAAAGTGCACACTGACTTTTGGATTAATACATTAACTCATTAAATGACTCATTAAATGATTTCATCACTGTGTTATATCAGGAAATTCAAGAATATTGGAATTCATTCGAAACATTTTGGATTTGTGATGGGACATTTAGGATTATTTAGAATTTAATTCACAATATTGTAAGTGTCTCTTGAATTTATTTTCATTTTGTCTCGTAGGGTAACTAATTGCTTGTTCATTTTGCTGGTTTTACCTTCTTTCTGTTACATATTTTAAGATTTGTAGTCATAACAATAAAAAAAGGTTCTTGTAATCATAATTTGTCACAAGCACGATTAGCTACACAGTAAATGTAACACTAATTATTCAAGTTAACAATTTGGTCACAAAACCGACATCATTTATTCCCGGACAAAACGTGTGACTTGTAGCTATTCGTTGAACAAGATGTCCACAAGTGGAGCACACTCACTTATTTCTCAAGCACTTGCCTGTTATTGGAATTGTTTTATGTGAGTTTGTAACGCGTTGGACTGACAGATGCTCGCTTGCATGTAGGGCAACGAATTATTTTTCTTCTATCAGGAATGCAAGATCTGAAAGCTAAACATCAACGGCATCTCTCTCTAAAATGAATATGTTGCTCCCGATTGTCAAATCCGTGGTCACATATCTTGCAGTCGTAATTGTATCCGAGAAATCATGTGATACATGTAATGGCGTCGAAATGAACTTGGGGGCGATAAAATCGAGGTGTTTTTCATCTGGGAAATATGGTACTCGAAACACAAGAGCTCCAAGAACTATTTGATGCAAGCGTATAATGAGGGTAGAACACGTCTTGAAGCTTTTGCTTTTCAGGAATTCCAAACACGTCGCTTTTGGAAATGCCTGCTCGCAGCAAAAGGAGTTCTTTTCTTCCTTGCTTAGCTCTGTTTAGTTGTCTAATTGTCCCCAATAATTGTTTACGTTCTTGTCAGGATAAACATCTTTGACCTTGGTGGTTGTTAATTTGGACGATATTTCGTTTCATATTGAGAAGTTAATCTACCAATAAAACGTTTCTGTGTTGTTCCCTTTTGGAGAAGTGACATGCGAAAAGCGATATGAAACTCATCGTTCGATTGTTGATCGTGCTGTATTTGGTCAATAAGTTGGGAAGAAGTTAATTTTATAGGTGTACTAAATTAGATCCACACATGAGATTATAAATTGTCGTGAGTTATGGCTAGTCTCAAACGATCTTAATCTTTAGCTTGGCAATGTCGTTTCAATGTCTCTACTAATGATTGCCATATATCTGTAATAAACCCTGCCGCCTTCTCTGTTTGACCGTAAAGTTTACCGTATACGCGAAAGCCGTTGTTCGAAATTTTCTGGAAGTCATTTCTTGGTATGTCGAATGTAGGGTAAACCTCAGGAGATACCAGGCGACGTTCATTCTTGGATGATCTTGACTCTCTCGGTCTTGTGATAGAGGTAGATGGTAGTGGCTCAGGATTACTAACGTCATCTTCAGGATCTCGTGAACTTGTGTTAACACTTCACTTTACTTAGCGTATGAGATGACACTGAAAGTTGTCTTTGTCTCTTGGCTTCTTCTGGTTTCTCCTCAACCAGGTTAGATATTTTAATCTTGATTCAAAATTTGATTGAATAGGCTACACACTCTCTCCCGCTCGATCTAAGATACAACATTCAGTGTTAGCCTGTGAAGATGGACAGTTACAACAGTTCGTGCCTCTCATCAGACTTGGGAGATATACAGAAAGTCATTTCGAAAGTACATTCCAACAAGACATTGGATAACTTCATTCGAGTTTGAAAGTCACGATACCTGCTATGTCTGTCAAGAGGAAAAAAAAACATTGAGCTCCATAATGTCAACATCGTTAAGAAGAAAGAAACAACTAAAACAAGAGAAAA
This sequence comes from Megalonaias nervosa, assembly GCA_016617855.1. Classification (NCBI taxonomy): domain Eukaryota; kingdom Metazoa; phylum Mollusca; class Bivalvia; order Unionida; family Unionidae; genus Megalonaias; species Megalonaias nervosa. The sequence continues at coordinate 55,324 of JAECUM010004069.1, read as the reverse complement.
GGCATACAAAAGTAAAGTTGGCTGTTATCAATATAAGGAATAAAGGGAACTGCTCTTTAGAGTACCCCAAGTAAAAAGAAAACAAGGAGGAGGAGCGTTCAATCGTTGGAGGAATGTTTGAAGCAATAAGAACAAAAAAGGTCTCTCCTGCACTTGACATCATCAGCTGTAACTATCTTAAATCTTTTCCACTACGAAGTCCTGATGCTGCTGTGGTAGTGGTAATAGTAACTGCTGCTGATGACGTCTCAGTGGTGGTGAACGTCAATATAGCCACAGAAGGTTTAGAAGTCTTGGATAGTGACGGTCTCTTTCTCTTGGGTTAGGTTAAAAAAGTGTAATAATTTCCCTCAGTTGTTTTAACTTTGCGAAGGTATCTTCAAAAAGACTAATCATTTTGTTTTCACTCCTATCATGGTTCATGGTTCAAAGTTGTCCTCTCTTCTTCTTGCCTGCTTTCTTTTCTTTCTTGTTGTTGGTGATGATGAGCAATACTTGTTATTCTTCTTTTTGACGTTGCAAAAAGCTCTCCAACTCTTCCTTCTGAACTCGCCATAGACTGATAATGATGGAGAAGAACGTAACTGTGGTACAACCACCGGCAAAAATTCTTTTCGATATGACTGGTATGCGCACAAAACCAAATTGAAGTCCTTCTCTTCTGGATGAACACTTCCTACGGCAGTGATAGACTTAGTAATATTCGTACCATCACTTCGAATAAATAAAGTTTTCACTGCAGGCGCAACCCCAAACATCCTCTTCATGTTATTATACTCAAACTCTCCCGCAATAGTATGTCCTGGGAAAGCTGTTGTACACACCCACCCACATACACCACCCCACCCCTATATATATATATATATATATAGAGAGAGAGAGAGAGAGAGAGAGAGAGAGAGAGTCCGCTGTCATCTGATTGTCAGGGAGACAACACGCCCTGATTGAATTATGTTCCATGCATTCTGATTGGTGGAATATTTCAGTACGTTTTGATCCGGGCCTATACTTTATTGGCCTGGCCTGTCGTCTTTATTTTCTTTTCAGCACACTCTGCGGACAATAGTAGTAAAGGAATATAAGGTTTCTAGCTCAGAGACCCCCTTCCTCCTCCAAAACACATCTATGTTGACATTTTCTTCAGCAGCCTTTTCTAGCTCAAAATAATGACTTTTACATGATAAGGTTTCTTCTGACAAAATATGTTTTGTCGGGGTAAGGGGGTCTCTGAGCTAAAACACTTATATTCCTTTACTACTGTTAATAAACGTTAGATAAAAGTTTTCTCCGTGTTCATTCTGCAAGTGGATCTATACGTGAGCAGGTAAGCGAAACATTTGTTTGAGATTATTTTATTTCTAAAGTTTAGACAAAATTTTATACGCTATCATCATCATATTTTGTTTGATAATTATTTTCGTATTTGCTAACTCTCATTGGCAGAATATCTGTTAACATAGTGTCAATAATACGGAACTCTCGTATTAAATCGTCCATATCATATTTTACGCCTCGCAAATAAGATCGTATCTGATCAAGTAATTTTTTGTAGGTGATACTTGCTGTTTTACAAGCATTTTTAAAGTCTCAAGTCGAGGCTCAATTTTTTTTACACGCCGTTGAAAGAGAAACGCCAACACCAGATATTATTAATAAAAACAGAATTAACGATGCGCCACTTGAAATTATACCAGAGCTTGTCATGAGCAGTGGTAAGTATGATATTACTCGAAGTTTTCTGCTGTAATACTTGTAACATTGTTTTACACACCAAAGGTTTTTATAATAATATCTGTAATATTGCATTAGAGCGTCAACATTTTGTTTTGGAATTTCTTCTGAAATATGATTGAAATCGATGATCTGTTTTTTCATTATACAATATTTGTTTACAGTTTTATACAATATCAAAAACTGTAGCACCAACAATCGAATGAAGAAACTCACGGAACTTATTATTGTTAGGATCAGCTATAAAATCTCTGTACTTGTCATACACATCTGACGAAGTATCTTTATATCGTTCATCTGTCAACACCTCATTTTTCTTTAACCAACTGTAGGAATCAAACGTGTTTTCTACTTCACGTTCATAAAAATCTGTTTCATTTACTAAATTACCGTATTCTCTTTCTGTTTCATCAATAAACCCAAGTACCACGCTTATTTGATTCAAAGTAAAATTTTTGAGGACAAGATATTGTCTGATAATTGCATATGCGACTACGAAATTTATCAGCATTAATTTTTGGAGTGATTTTTCGACCAAGAAAGGTAATTTGAGTAAAAGTATTTACTCTAAGCCATAATTTTTCGTATTGTTTTGTGAACATTTTCTCGACTTTATTGTAATAATTACGCAATGATAATTGTCTAGAGCGTTGGAGTGATGGAAGTGGAACATCATAGTCTTCACCTATGTCGTAATAAGAACCAGTCCCTACACCAAATGTTGTTCGATTGACTTCCTCAAAAAACTTTTCTCGCTCATCATCGCTGAGATTACTAATTTCATTGTCAAAATCTTTGATTATCGCTAGAGATTTGTTAACAATAATCGGATTAAATTCTTGGGGGTTTTCTTACGCATCATTGGTAGAAGTGCGTTTGAGTATGCTTTAATAATTAACTCCGTATCCGGCGTCATTCTAAAACTTTAACTAGGGTTTCCTTGTCGTGGTAGTACATGCCGAGATGTCTAAAAATTTTTCGTTTTGAAAAACTATTGTATAACTCCTTGTTCCTTTTTATTCCTATTGTCTTAGATTCCGCTAGTTTGTCGAGGTTATCATGGCTATCGTTTACTCGTTCTTTTTCCTTTACTACTTCACCATAAGCTCGTGTTTTTATTAAGTTCGATTTTATTATCAAATATAGATTTTCAAAATTAAGCTCGAGCAATATTTTTTTAGCAGGATTCCAATTTGTTTATTTTCTTCTATACAATCATCAGGATGACAGTAAGTGTCTATAATATCAAAGTCTCTTATTGCTTTAAGTAGTTGTGGTCCTCGCATATGCATAACGAGACTAAAATTTTTTTCTTCTTCTGACAATGGAGAGTTTATCATTGGAATTGAAAAATTTTTCCTTAGTATTTATCACACGTGCTGATAGTGATTTATCCCCAACATCTATTTTAGGGTTAAAAATATTATCATAAATTCTCTCGCAATGAATGTAAATAATTGTAACATTTATTTTACAACGATAGGTTAAATCTGATCATCAAGTGTGTATATTTGAAATGCTCTCAGTCCTGGAAACGAATATTCAGCAGCAATAATATAAACTCGGAAATACAAGTACTTGTTAACAGTATTTTCTGTCGGAATCGTAAAATATTGTGTTGTTGAAATATAAATGTCTGTTGTAGTGTATAATATTACCCAGTCGATATCATTGTTTGATCCTTCCAATTGACAATTATAAATTCGACCAACACTGGAGTTTAATCGACCTTGCAAATGAAATTGCCAGATAGCGACTGCAATGGAACATTTAATTTTAATCCAAAAGTTTTCAACTTCTCCGTTAGCAGTCCATTCTTGTCTATCAGAGAAAGCGTGATAAGGATAATTTTCAGGATAATATGATGATGCGCTTACCTCAAACTCAACTCCGTTATCAGTTGCCATAAAAAGTGTTGGAATATACCCAACATTGTTTTTAGTTCGTTTTATACCACCACCAGATACACTATCAACGTACGTTTATTCGTTAGATCACTATGGTTAACTGGAACATATGTCGTAGCTATTTTATTGTTTCTCATATTTATATTACCTGACATTGGTCCACCTGATTGTCTTAAATACGGAACAAGTGCTCCTCTTAACTGAGCGTAACTAATAGCATCAGTCTCATTAGCTGGTGGTGAAGTTGCTGGTAATCCAGTTATTTTTTAGTTATTGCTCATTACAAGGTAACCTGTCATTGTATCGCCAGCTTTATCGAGCTTGTTATCGTCAACGGATTTTAGTTGCTTATAACTCACCGCTTGTGTGCTTTCAACATTTGGTGGTGGATACTCGGTTTCCAACCCAATAATTTTTTTACTTGACATGTTAATAATACCTGTAACAGTTCCACCAGTTTTATCAAGCTTGTTATCATCAACATACTTCAACTGTAAATAACTTACTGCTTGTGTTTGACTTAAGTTTCTTGGCGGATACGCGATTTCTAAATTTTTTTTTCCCTGACATATCCAAGTTACCGCTTAAAGTTCCTCCTGTCAGTGATAGTTTGTTACCGTCAACAGATTTTAGTTGTGCATAACTAACAGCTTGTGTACAACAACCTTTATTGGCGGATAATTTGTTTCTAAACCTAGTGCTCGCTGATTTGATATAAAAAGGGTTCCTGTAATTGTATCTACGGTTTTTTTGACTCGCGATGACGTATCAGTTATTGTTGGTTCGTTAGCGGAAACAGATCCTGTAAGTGCTGTTCCAAACTTTGTGTAATAGGTCATATTATGTAAATTATATAATATAAAATTGTATAACAACAATGGCGAAGTCAACGATATTAAATTTTGACACCGAACGATTCATCAAACATAAACATAATAACGAACTTCAGATTGTCATTATCTTATTGTTGGTCGTACAGCTCTGGTAAAACAAATCTTTTGCTAAATCTCTTACTCAACGATAACTTTAATTACGATAAGGTATACGTTTACACAATTAATCCGCAACAAGACAAATACGAGTTTTTGCGCGAATACAACGATAAACTTCGTGATGAGCTTGACGCTGGCTATGATATATTTTTAATAAGACAACCAGAGGAATTAATCCCTGTCAACGAACTTGATTCGTCCGAGCATAAACTAATTGTATTTGACGATATTCCGCTAAACAACGAGGAGATGAATAAGATTAAGTCGTATTTTTCATTATTACGTAACAAAAAATGTAATTCAGTTTATCTAGTGCAAAGATTTTATAACGTTGACAAGTTTATTAGGCGAAATACGGGATGTTTTATATTATTTCCTGGACTCGATAATGTTGATGTGAGAAATATTGCAAACGAGCAATGTGGTGACGTAACGAAAGATAAATTTATTGAATTATATCATCAAGCAACTGAAGACAAATACAATTTCTTTTTATTTGATAAACTTGCGCGTGATCCGGATAAAATGTTTCGTTGTTGTATTGACACGAATCTATAACAAATTTTATATCGCGTATAAAAATAAATAATAAATTATCATCAAAAAAATGAATTACTAAAAAAACTTGCAGCATCTCAAGTTACTTTTAAGAAAAGGGTGGAAGAAGCTCGTCAAGGACAGCGTGATGCAGAAGATGAAACCACCAAACTTTTTAAACCTATTACCGAAGCAGTTCTCGGTAAACAACCAGAATTACAAACATTATCTCCGGAAGAACTAGAAAAAAATGAAAGAAGAAGGGTTGTTAGGTTTACTCGGAGAAAGATCAAAAGAGGAAACTAAAATATTGTAGAGGAAATTGTGAGTACAGTTGCTGATCCTGTTGTACGACAGGCTGAATTTAACAGATTAATAAATAACCCTCTTGCGCTCCAACATGCTATTGCAAGATTGACAGTTAAGCCAGTCGAGTTAATGAAGTTGATACAAAATTTATCAGAGCAAACTAAGGAATTAGCTGAGCAACAAAAAATGATGACTGAATCTACAATGGAAATAATATCTAAAATCAGATAAAATTTTATAGAAAAAAAATGCACGTATTAAAATACCAGACGAAGATTATAATAATTTTATTAGTAGACATGATATCGAAGATATTGAAATTATTCGAAAATAGCCAGAAAAAGAATATAAAAATTTAACAGAAAAATTAACAAAAATTGTAGAATCTGGTTTACAAGCTGATGAACAAATAAAAAAAATAAGAGATGAAGAGAATTTATTAAAAATATATGATGCTATAAGAGAAGGAATTATTGCTACAGTAATGCTTCGAACAGCAGTGCAGTATCGAGATAAACCAGGAGGTTATGGGAAAGGTTGGAATTTCAAAAGACTATTTGATAAGTACGAGAGCGAACGAGGTAAAAGATTACCAGAGGAAAAAACTGGAACAGGTGTTAAAGTTTTTACAGCAAACGCCGAACTGGTTGACCGACTTATCTTATTAATATCATCAAAAAAAGCAGGTAATAATAGCACTGAAATCGACGGTGAGATCGTGGACATATTAGATAATCTTAGATCGAGTGGATTACTAACATCAGACGAGTATGACATTTTACATGGCGATCTTATATAAATGTCAACAACACTATTACTTGATTCGTCACAAACAACGAGTGACAGCGCAAACTTTTCTGTCTACTATAATCCACCAATAGAACTAGATCCCGGTAGCCAGTGTGAAATCGGATTAATTTCCGTCACAATATGGCATTCCATGGCAAATGTAAAAACAAACGTCAATGACGACTTTACATTTAATTCTGGTGCTTGGGTATCAGTGAAAATACCACAGGGAGCATATAATGTAACTGATCTCAATAAAACGATAAGAGTGTAGATAACGAAATACACACCCGCAGACAATTTTGATTTAACCCCAAACTACAATACGCTACGAGCCAGAATCACATTAAAAAATAATTTGATGATCGATTTTTCACCAGCCACCAGTAACGCATCGTTGCTAGGATTTAATCGTCGACAGTATGGCAGTGTTGCAGAACAAAGTGTACCATATGACGGAGATCTTCCAGTTAACGTAACAGAAGTAAATACAATATTGATCAATTGTTCTATTGCATTAAGGTCTTACTCAGCCAAGGGAAGTCAAAGTCAAACAATCTATAGTTTTTCGTCAGATGTTCCGCCTGGTTCACTGATGCAAATTACTCTTCGACAAATAATATATTATCCGATTACTCCTGAAAATCAAATAACCAACATAACAATGTAACTAACAGATCAATTAGGACGACAAATAGAATTTAACAATGAAATTGTCACGTATTATTTACACTTACGCAACGTATAGCTCGAAAGAAATTTTGTAAACTTAATTTAATAACAAAGATGAGACAAAACAAAGTTTATCGAAGAACTATTGTAGGAGGATTTTTTTGGAAATATATTTACAAAGGTGATCAAAAATATCCCAGGAATTGCGCGTAAAGTAGCACCAATTGCTCTTGATGCCAGCAAAGCTTTTGCGACGGGAGCGTCCAGTACAGCAGGCACCGTAGTAGGACAAAAAATCGCTGATAAAATTAATTGCGCAACACCAACAGTGTCGGAAATAAAACGAACAGTATCAGATATTGCACCAACAGTGGAAACAGAACGAGCTATGATAGTTACAACAACAAAAAAATACTATCGCCACGCGGTGAGGAGGTGGCACAGAAGCTAGTAAACAAGACAAAAGGAAAATTAGATTTACCTCAGATTTAGCAATTTTGTTTAACGATTATAAAATAAAAAATGTCAGGTAAAAATTATCTTGATTTTGGTGAGGAATTTGATACTGACAATACAGCAACAGAATTCGAGTATATTGAATACCTCGACGAGAACTCAAACGAACCAAATAAAGCTGGTCAAAGAAAATTTAACACCAGAGACGAAGATGTGTTCTTGCTGCCTCACAAGGCTATGCTAGAAGTTCGTGGTAGGATATTAACAGCAGCTGGGGGTGATAATGCAGCTGGCACAGAAATTTCGCTCGTAAACAATGGCTGGAGTTTGTTTATAAGTGCACGATATCAACTAGCAAATAAAACAGTGGAGGATATTGATAGTTGGTTACCGGTTACGAGTACAATATTAAATGTTATTTCATGTAGCGAAGATTATTCGAGATCAGTTGCAACAAATATGATGTGGTTCAAAGATACAGGACTGGGGCAAGCTGTTGGAAGTGAGTTCATTTTAGGTGGTGTTTTTACACACGGCACTGCCGCTGCCGCAGATGTGATAGTTAGAAATTTTCTTATAGCGAATGCTGGAAGCTTTGGAATAGAAGCACCAGATGCAGCTGCGGAAGCAGACGCCACAAGAATTTCGTTGACAGTAGCGTGCAACAACTTTAGTATAACACCACCAGGTGCAGCTGCTAATGGAGTAGCTATGTTAGATTTAGTCAACGAGTCTTTCATTAACATACGAACGGAAGATATAACCAAGGATATACCAAGCGAAAATATCTTGCAACAGGATCACAACAAATAACAATGATGTTGCCGTTAAGCACAATATTTTGATTTTGTCGCGACTATCATAAGGTATTTCGAGGGCTGAAACATACTCTTATTTTAGATCGGGCAGATCACAATAATTGTCTTATTCGAGTTGGTGGAGCGGATGTAAAATTTGTGATTACGAAATTAGCGCTGTGGATACCTCGAATTGTTCCATCAATAGCTAGGTTAACAGAACTTAACACAACGTTAGAGGCTTTTACAAAAAAAGATTTATTTTCTTCAGCATAAAATATATCAAACAAGTGTTCCTAACGCAATCGATTACACATGACGTATTACAGCTACTTCGAGGGAACAATTACCAAGGCATGTATTCGTTGTCTTTCAGCAAACAGCACGACTTAATAGCCAACTACAAAATAACTCTGTTTTTGATAACGCTGACGTCAGGAGAATATTTGTCAGAAAAACTCTAAACAATACCCAGAACGAGCAATCCAATGTAATTTTACAGCAGGCGCTGCAAGAAATGTTACGAGAGCGTATATGTACCTGATGGAAGCGATGCAAAAATATCAGGACGCTGACAGCGGATCACAGATTAATACTGAAGAATTTCGTACTCTTTATTCGATCTTTTTATATGACCTATCAAAACATTCCGATCGAATGATTAATTCAATCGCAGAAATAGAAGTAACTTGGACGCTTGGACAAGCTCCAACGACTCCTCTAAACGTATTTGCGCTTGTGTCCAGCGATAGATTCTTGATGATTGACTCAAAGGTAGAATGACTGTCCAAGTTTAATCTAACAAACAAATATAAAATGAAAACAAAGTACACAGCTAGAGAAATATACCTTACGCCTTGTCAAATTAAAAAATTATCAGCAGCGGTTGCTAAGCGTAATTCTGTCTCTGTAATGATATCCCCAAAGACGGACGCTACCGCAGTGAAATTAATGTTAACTCAAGACCAAATCAATAGGCTAGATCAGGGAAAACCCTTCATCCTTAGGTTATCTGTTGCACAGGTAAAATTTATGGCAAAACACGGCGGATTTTTTGGACCAGCACTTTCTGTAATTTTATCAAAGATTCTACTGGTATTAGGAACACTAGGACTAGCAGCAGCGTCGGGGGCAGTATCTTGAGCAACTAAAAAAGTGGTATCTGAAGACGGAATCAAACAAATTTTATATAACAATAAATAATATAATGCCAACTAAAAAGAAATCGCCAGCGACAAAATCTAAAAAAAAGAAGTCGCCAAGAAAAACAAAACAAGGAGGAATTATTCCTTTCGCTCCGCTGCTAGCAGGGTTAGCAGGCAGTCTAATTCCAAACCTGCTAGGGATAGGACGTGGAATGACTCTACCAGGAACCAGACGCCGTTGACGTGACCGCCGTTGAGTAATTTCGAAATTATATCGAGATTGAATGACGTTGTCGGATTTCGTGGAGTATATTCCAAAGACGAATTAGATAATGTACCAGCAGGTGGTTCGTGTGTTGTAAATATACAAAACTTTGATGATGAATCCGGCACTCACTAGGGTGCAGTCCATAGCAATAATTATTTTGATTCGTTTGGACTTCCTCCGAGTGATTTATAAAAAATTATATTTTTAAAAAATTTAAAAATATAAATTATTTGTCTAATCAACTACAGCCGATTGGAACATCATCTTGTGGTTATTATTTTATTATGTTTATTCGACAGATGTCCCAGCCTAAATTTAATTTTTTTAAGTTTATTTTGCAATTTGACAAGGAACCTTCTCACGTTAATGATGAGATTGCAATTAATTTTATCTAAACTAAGGAATATGTCAACATACTGTCTCAGATGTTAAACTAAAACAGCGAATACCGACGAGACAACGGAAAAAACAAAGAACAACAGGGTGATGTTAAAAAGCATTTATGCTGTTTGTGGTAGAAAAGAAAGTATGTTTTTAAAATCGACAACTGGATCTGGAATGTGCCCTGATAAGGTTATTTTAGTAGATGACTAATTGACGAAGGTAAATAGTTTTGTCGACGATTAAAAAATAAAATGAAATGTAATTGTAATTGTGATAAAGATCTTTGTATAGAACAATATAAAATTGTTACATACTCTCAATCATGCAATCGACGTGAGGTAATTGGCAACGAGAATTTGCAGTACATAAAAGTATCAAACTAATAGTACAGTATCATGTTATTTTATCGAAGTTACACAATGTAATTTCCGTAACGAGATTGCCGAACCATATTTAACAGCTAAATCACGAAAAATATTAGCTGGAACAAATATTTCCTCCGTAGCTGACGAAATAAATCAGGAAATAAATACAAAAAATTGGAAGAATTTACTGTATCAGGATCAGGTTGGAAATTTGAGGTGGTGGAGGAAGTTTTATTTCACACAGCAAGATATAACGTACTTCGCGGTAACTCTTACGTTGACCTGCCTCAAAAAATTAAAAACAAAAAATGTTGCATAAACGTAAAGAACTCTGATAACAACTGTTTCCAGTGGGCTATTCTCTCTGCGATGTTTCCAGCAGAAAAAATGCTGATCGCGTCGACAAGTATATTAGTCACGTATCAAAATTATATTTTAATGGCATTAACTTTCCAGTTGCAGAAAATCAAATACCAAAGTTTGAGGGACAAAGTGGTGTTTCAGTTAATGTGTTTGGTCTTGACGAGCGTGAAAATGTTTATCCCAGATACATCTCAAAAAAAGCTACACAAAACACAATAAACTTGCTGTTTTATAAAGGATATTATGTTTGGATAAAAAAATTTAACGGCCTAGTTGGTAGACAATATAATAAAGATAAAAATAAGAAATATTTTTGTTATCGTTGTTTACAAGGTTTTTTCTAAACCTGGACTTTTACAAGAGCATGTTAAATACTGTGTTAATGCTCAAAAGATAAGAATAGCAAAAGAGAAAGATAAAGTTAAAAATTATAATCATAAATTAAGTATTCCGTTTGTTATTTATGCTGACTTTGAGTGTTTACTTGTTCCTGTGGCAGGCGCAGAAAATGAGCCAAATAAATCAGGCACCAGAAAAATACAACAACATGTTTCCCTGTGGAGTAGCTTATAAAGTAGTTTGTTGCGCTAACGATAATTTTCAAGTCCAATAAAATTGTATAGGGGTAAAAATCTTGCCGTGTGGTTGCTAAAAAAATTTAATAGATGATGTTAATAAAATCACCGACAGATTATCTAAAACAGCTCCAATAAAAATAACACCCAAACAACAACTTGATTTTTCCGAGGCAGTTAAATTGTCATATCTGCGAGAAACCAGTCCTCGGCCTCGATAAAGTGCGCGATCACTGTCATCTAACCGGCCAATATCGCGGAGCAGCACATAATAATTATAATTTGAAATTTCATGCGCCAGATTTTATTCCTGTCGTTTTACATCATTTCCGTGGTTATGATAGTCATTCTATTGTCGAAGCATTTGGCGATAAGGAAATTAAATCCAAACTAAGGTTAGGTATTATAATAAAATGTATTCAGAACAATTTTGAAAAATATATGTCAGTTACGCTCGGCAAATTACGTTTCATCGACAGTCTGCAATTTATGGCGGCTCCGCTGGATGAGTTTGTAAAATGTTGTAGCAGTTTTGGTAATCTACCAAGTTGCTTTGCTGGGATTATGCCTACCTAACAAAAAAAGGTGTCTTTCCGTACGAGTACGTCGACGACTGGAGCCGATTTTATGAAACTTCTCTTCCTGACAATGATAAATTTTACTCACAGCTAAAAGGCGAAGTTGTATCAGATGGTGAATATAGTTACGCACAAGAAACTTGGAATAAATTTGGTTATAAGACATTTGGTGATTATCATGATTTATGCTTGAAAACAGATGTGTTATTGTTAGCTCATGTTTTCGAAAATTTTCGTAAAGTTAGTCATGAAAATTATGGATTAGATCCGTGTTGGTATTATTCTGCGCCAGGATTGTCATGGGATGCTCTGCTAAACACAAATAGGATTGAATTGGATCTCTTAACTGATGTTGATATGTTTAACTTTATTGACAAAGGGATTTGCGGCGGAAATAGCGTTATAACCAACAAATATGCGGTAGCTAATAAGTACTTTAAAAATTACGATAAAAATTTACCGTCAAATTATATTATTTATCTGGACACTGTTAATTTGTATGGTTATGCAATGTCAGAGCCAATACTGTGCAGTGGATTTCATTGGATAACTCCAGATCAATTTCTTAAAGAAATTGAAAAAGATTTGCCAGTTATTTTGTTCAAGTTGATCTCGATTATCCTAGTTCGTTATATGATCTACACAACGACTATCCGTTTTGTGCAGAGTCAATGATGATCGATTACAGTTCATTATCGCCTGAACAACAGGCAATGACAACAAGAAAAATTCGATTGTTAATAAGCTAGTTCCAAATTTACTCAGTAAACGGAATTATGTGTTACATTACAAAAATTTAAAACAAGCAGTAGATGCTGGACTAGTCTTTAGGAAGGTTCGTCGCGTGCTAAAATTTAATCAATCTCGTTGGATGGCAGATTATATTGATTTAAATACCAAACGTCGTTCTATTGCTAAGACCGACTTTGAGAAAAACTTTTTCAAGTTGATGAACAATTCTGTGTTCGGTAAGACGATGGAAAATATCAGAAAGCGAGTAAACATCGAGCTAGTTAATGATGTAAATCGCAGAAATAAATTAGTCAACGATGACGGTTTTGTCAGCATGAAAATATTTAATGAAAATCTTGTTGCAATACAGCGACGAAAGATAAATTTAAAGTTAAATAAACCAATTTATGTTGGTGCAGCTGTACTTGATATTTCAAAATGGCTAATGTACGACTTTCACTATAATTTTACGAAGATAGTTTGGCCAGATTCGGAGTTGCTATTTACTGATACGGATTCACTTGTTTATAATATAAAATGTGAGGATGTTTATCAAGATATTTATAAATATCGTAACCTATTTGATTTATCGGATTTTCCAAAAAGTAGTGGATTTCATGACGATGCAAATAAAAAAAGTCATCAGCATGATGAAAGATCAATTTATGTTTGTGCCAGTTAGGGAATTTGTTGGACTAAGAAGTAAAATGTACGCCGTAATTTTAGATGACAATAAACTGACAAAAAAAGCAAAGGTGATCCTCGCGGATATGTAAAAAGGTGTATGCAATTTGATGATTTTAAAGCGGCGCTAAACAATAATGTCGGCTTTATTAAGACAAATGTTATCAGAACAAATCATCACAAACTTGAAACAGATACAATTATAAAACGTGGACTAAGTAATTTTCATGACAAAGGCTATTGCGAGGACGGAATTAATACGTCAGCTATTGGACACTATGCTAAAACCGGAGGTGATATATTCGATATCATCTTTAATTAATTTTGTCTAAACTTTAGAAATAATGTTCAAAAATTTAACGTTAGCCGATGGAGTTAGTATAAAAATTTAAAAAAAATAATTGTTAATGGCCAGCAATTATTAATTGAATTTAATGATGAAATTTCAGGTATTTGTTTTAGTAAATTTGATAGAATCAAACTCTCGCTTATTAAATCAGATAACAGCAAATATTTTGATTATCTTGAAAAGTTACAAGATGAGCCCATGTTAAAGTATGATAATCTTCATGATCCGATCAGTCAAGAAAAATATACCAAAATTAATATTGACCTAAATCGGTCAAAGGGTTTTGCAAAAAATAGTAAGTATTTTGTCAACAGTGTAGTAATGAGAAAGTTATTTGAATATCATCGAAAAGTAAGCGGAAAAATTAAATTTCATTTGTATAAACACGATAATGAATTATTTCTTGTAGCTACTGTTGATATTCTAGTGATAGGCGATGAACTTCTTTAAAAGAAGATAACCCTGTCTGTCTTCCTTGTATTTTAACGGGAAATAACCCTGTCTCTCTTCCTTGTATTTTGAAGGGAGATAACTCGTACAGTAAATTGCATAACATTGACCCTATGGTTAAAAGTAGAGAGTGTGCTTGCATTACGTGACCGTTGTGATTGTGATTGTGTGTGTGTGTGTGTGTGTGTGTGTGTGTGGATCAGCATAATTTGTAACGGAAAATAATATTTTACGTCTTTTAACTGATAAATTTAATGTACGTTATCTTGCGTTAATTTCAGTAGGTTATATAGCTGTGTAAATTCCAGGTAAGTTATTGACTTCCAGCTGTACATGTACACTGTAACAGCTGTTCACAACAACATCCGGCAGATCTGTTTGCTTCATTTATGTAGTCTTCCCTCATACAAAATATGTTGGACTGTATTTTATTCAATGTATTTCTGAAACGTGTGTAAATTTTAGATCCAAATCATGTGTGTGTCTGTGTGTTGGATTTTTAATGTAGCTTAACAATTTTTCAGTCTGTCTGCGGTGAACATCATAACAATTTCCGAAACGTATATTTGTAAGTAGAGTCCGTAACGCAAGTGTTAGAGTGTTGAATTCTCGTACTCGAGATCTTGAGTTCTATTCCCGTGACCGGCACACTGCCGGCGGGGGCGTTAGGATGCCAGAATTTTCTAGAATAGTGGGGGGGGGGCTTTGCCCTAAGAAATTTCATGTACACTTCTCACAGTGTTGAACAACGTGGTGGGTGCTGTTTTGCATTTGATTTGGGGGGAGTGTACATGAAATTATAAAACTTAGACAGCTCTCTGAATTTCTAACATTTCGTTTCGCACATCAGCAATTTGCCGGGGAGTGTGTCTATCAAAATTGGAGCCCCTCAAAAAAAAACAAAAAACAGTAGGGTGATGTGAGCTCCTTGACCTTGTGACCTCACTGAAGAGTACTCCACACAGGGACATTCAGAAAGAATGTCGCCAAAAGAAAAATTCTCATGAGGTGCCTGTTGGCCATTGCCACATAACCGCCATAAAAAAAAAAAAGGGAATCAATGAAAGGACTTTTAGGACCTCATGGCAAAGAATTTACTGGCAACGAAGGGACTCCGTGGAATGGTAGACTGACCATCATTACTGTTGTTTATTTTTTGTTTCAATTCAACATGGCTGTAAAAAATTTTTATCTAACATTTATTAATATTGTTATCAAAGAGTACATCAACCATATTATCAATAAATAAATTGGATCAGTTGTCCATCCTATTATTCGCTCATCGTCTTCGTCAGCAAACAATCATACTGATCCGTACTTGCTCGGTAAATGATAACTAACTTTTTTGATACAATAGCTTATTATATTAGGTCTTATACCAGTATATCTCTAAGCTGATTTAATGGAATTAAATCTTTTAAAAAATCTGTTTGTTAGATCAAATCCAACATTTCTTATTGGCTCTTTGTAATAATCCATATTATATAATATTAACAATCTCTAATATAATTTTATCTAACTTTGATAAATAAATTGATTATAGTAGTAAAGGAATATAAGTGTTTCTAGATCAGAGACCCCCTTACCCCGACAAAACATATTTTGTCATGTGAAAGTCATCATCGGAGCTGAAGAAAATGTCAACATAGATCTATGGGGGGGGGAGGGGGTCTCTGAACTAAAAACCTTATATTCCTTTACTACTACAATCTGCCTTTAGCCGTGGAGGAAGCAGCATCAAATCGCAAGCGGAGAGAGTTATTAGATGGAAAGGAAGGGGAGAGCTTGACCAAATTTGGTCAGACGTGAGAGGTAGCACATAGAAAAAAGCCAGAAGTAGGCGGTACCATCCGACTCCACTTGGAGAGGCGGGTCATCCTGAAAATAGTACAGGTCAGCCATCCAGTAGAGCGAGGAGCTGGAGCTCTCCCGCCACCAGTAAGGAAACCAGCTGGTGGAACTTGGAGACCAATTCACAGGTTCGTCGAAGCAACAACAAAACATCAAGGCCAGCTACCAGGAAGACCTTCTGAAAAGAGATCAGGGAGGCAAGCCATTCAGATAGGAGCGACTAGGAGGGAAACCGGTTAGAGCTGTCCGTGTAGACTACCAGGGACTTCCGGCTGGAGTAGGAGCAGTGATCCACGCTGCAACCAAGTAGGCAGACTGAGAGTTTTTCTGAGAATCGTCCACCCCTTGGACCCAGTCTATGATCAAGATTCTTCCCAAGAAAGGGAATCTGCAGCTGTGACAGAATTACCAAAACACTCAGCCTCATCAGTTACACAATCAAGGTTATGATAAAAGCATCTTCCACAGATTTGAAACACAAGCAGAACACATAACTGCTGAAGAACAGGCTGCTTTCAGAGCAGGACGTAGCACTATAGAACATTTATTCAATTTTAAAATCCTCTGTGAAAGTATCTGCAGCATCAACATGACCTCTATCATGTCTTCAATGACTTCAAGAAAGCTTTCGACAAGGTATGGCATGCAGTCTTGTGGGCCAGCATGAGGATATACAAGATAAACGCAAAAATAATCATTATCATAGAAAACCTGTATGACATGGGTGCTTCCTCTCACCCACTCTCTTCAACATATAACTGGAATGGATCTTGTCTGATGATGCCTTTGAAGACCACAAGGGCAGTGTCAGTGTTGAAGGCAGGACAACCATCAGCCTGCGCTTCGTTGGTGATATCGATGACTTAGCAGGAGACGAACAAAGAATGGAAACCTTCGTGAACCGTCTCAACCAAGCATCACTAAGGTATGGGATGGAGATCAGCAATGAAAAGACCAAGCTAATGACAAACAAGCCAAGTGGCACCCAAGAGGAAATAAGTGTGAATTGACTGAATCTGGGTACAGTGACAAGCTTGAAGTATTTAGGTGTTATCGCCTCTGATGACGGTTCAAAACTTTAGGTTCTGTCCAGGATTGCGCAGACAACAACTGCCCTGGCTAGGCTGAAGCCCATTTGGAAGCACAGCAGCATCACGCTTGGGTCTAAGATCAAACTTATGCGCTCCCTCGTCATGTGCATATTTCTGTTGCATGTCAGACACGAACCCTGACAACAGAACTAGAAGGAAGAATCCATGCCTTAGAGATGAGATGTTATCGAACTATCCTGAACATTTCATACTTAGACCACTTCTCTAATGAGGAGATGCGCATTAGAATCCAAAGTGCAAATGGGCCATATGAGGATCTACTTACCACTGTAAAGAAACGTAAATTAAGATGGTATGGTCACGTTTGCGGCATTTATATATAGCAATATAAATTAATTAAATACGCAGCGTTTCATTTTTCAGATATAGTTCGGTTTTGTAAAAGTTACCAGAGGATTCAGAGTTTATTTCTTTTTGAACGTTCAAATTGCAGTACCGAAAACCATTTATTCTAAACAGACAGCATTTGGTGGGTTATTATGAAAACATTCAAGGTCCTGAATATTTAATAACTTGGTTCGAATACTGTGAAACAATTAAGGACATTTGTGATATTCTACTTTCACTGGATTTACCTTGAACTGAAAATTTTCGGATAGTAGAACAGTTATTCTCTGTGGTGCTAACTCATAAGCACATTAGATTCTTCATTCGGAATACTTTGAACAATTTCCTGATAACTGTGATAATGATAGTACATTTAGGAAATATTATTGGACTGCATACCATATTGTAGGTTATTTTAAATTCTTTCATGTTGTTTGATGTTATATTTTAGGGAAATACATTTGCATTTTGGAAAATGTAATGCTTGTTGGATTTTACCTTTTCTTGTTACATAGTTTAAGCCCCAAGAATGTAACAGTATAGTGTATCTGCAAACACTACTATCCTTGCTTGCTTGTGTGTTGTTGTTGTTGTTATTGTAGGGTTTAATGCATTTTTCAGCACACGACAGGCTATACATGGCGGCCAGTATTAATGGTGGAATAAGAACCCGAGAAAACCCCGGAAAGAACCACCGACCCACGAGAAGCTACTGGCAAGCTTTCTCACATACCCACATTGGCCGAATCCGAGACTCAAACCCACTCAGATAGAGTGTATGTAAGCAAAATGTGTATAAAGTACCGTTCCAGTGGATAGTTGGTGTGGGTTTTAATCACTTCATACAGCTTGTTGAATAGTAATCAAAAAGTGGGTGTGCGATAGTATATGAAAATGTGGTTTGTTAGATAGTGATAAAAAGTATATGTTGGATAGTAATTAAAAAAACTGGTGTTGGAGAGTAATCAAAATGTGATGTGTTGGATAGTTAACCCCATAATCTTTCACCCCATACATTTTCCTAAGTTAAATTCCCGTTCGACACCATCCCGCACCCCAAATGTTAACCTACGGTCGCCTATATAATTATCATTTGACCCCCAGCGGGCACATAGTACTACTAATAAGGCTGCACATAGGATTCGCAATCTTAGTTGCTATCTATTCGTCTTCAGAAACATTATACCATGTATGTCTAACCTGTTTCAAGCGGTGTTGAAAAAGTTCGTGTTACAAGGAAAACCATCCTACGAACGGAATACACAGACGGACACAAGATGGACGAACAGACAAGACTGACCACAATATATCCCAAAAAAGAACACCCTTAATAAACTTTAAGCTAATTAGAATGGATAATATATTATCCAATGTTTCCATAATTTCCATTTTATATTTGGTGAACTATATTTTCGATCACTGACCTGGCTTTGATATCGTATATGCTTGTCCGGTTTAACCCATTAAGCGAACTAGGTGGCCGCCTAGGTGCCACCAAAAACGAAGTATACTGTCAGGTTCTACACCTTTAATTATCATTAAATACGAAGACTAAATGATGCAATTAATAAATTATCAAGCCCAACGTGTATTAATCCTAATGCACAGTATACAATAATCGATGCCCCAAGGGGGTGGGGTACGCAAGGTAGAAGGAGCCAAATACACTTGCACCGGCCCTGCGGACATGCAGTTTCAAATATTAGATATACTAAATAAATTCTGCCAATTTCTGTGACTGGAAGATGGGACATAGATATGTTTGCTCATCAGCATATTCAATGCAAGGTACTTAAAAAAAATACACCAGGGCATTTCTTAACGTTTCAAAACAAAAAATATTTAATGCAAAAAAGAAGAAAGATGTCAAGCCATACAAGTATTGTTTATATGCTATGGTGATGTTAACTGGCGTTTGCTGTTGGCATCTTTGACCAAATCAACTCATTTCCCTGGTTTATTTACTGCGAGTTGGTATGCTAGTTCTTGCAATGGTCAGCCATGCATGGTGGGGTGGACAGTAGGATTTAAAGAAAAAAATTCCGGTCCCCAAATAGCTTAAAAAATATTCATGTTCTGATTTGTAGAGAAATGATTAAAATATACCCATTATATTAGATCTTATACTTCGTCATTTCTTCTGAGATCTACATTCAAGAGTTGTCTAGAAATTGTAAATATTCTGAAACCAGTTTATTGGTTCAAGATTTTGGATGGTATAAGAAGGCCTGCAATACTAAATATAATTAAGTCCATTGTTACATGAGTTTTTATGTTGGATATCAGTTTTTATCTTTATTAACTGAGGAAACCAATATATTAATGGTAACCACTAATTTCACCTGAGCAAGCACAATACATCTGTAGGGTGCGGTAGCTCACGTGATTATTTAATTCCTATCCGCGGATGCATCTAAATGTGAGCGCGCGCGCGCGAGAGAGAGAGAGAGAGAGAGAGAGAGAGAGAGAGAGACTGTTGCTCTGTGTGTCTGCGTCTGTTTGTGTGTGTGTGCGCGTCTGTGTGTGAGAGAGTTTATGGGTTACTGTTGATGTCAAATTTAGCATTAGAGTAGAAATCAGTTATTACTTACTAATAAAAAAAGTTAACATGAATAATGGTAGCTCCAAAATCAGGTTTAATATTTTGCAAACAAATTTTCTCCATAAGTGTATGCAACATATGTGATGATTTCGTCACGCTGCGTCGACAGATCTTAACGAGAGAGAGAGAGAGAGAGAGAGAGAGAGAGAGAGACTGTTTTCATACAAATGCCTTTGCTTTAGCCGTGAGAAGATAAATGCCTTTTCATTGCGAATTATGGCCCATTCGGACCATTCGGACCAAATTACAGGCTGATTCGGACCACGTGAAATATTAAAAGAAAAACAACGGAACACGCATACCTGATCTGTTTTAGTAGTTATTACTGTTTTCGCAAGCATAGCAAGAGAATGTAAAAGGCTGATTTTCAGGTTTTAAATTTACATCAGATAGTTATTAGCAAATTTCTAGCCGAAATCAGAACAAACTCAGGAGATACCATCGTAAACAAATAAGGAAGTGCCATGGTCGCTTTATGGCACTGTGAAAGTCCTACGCCGAGAAACGGATCTCCACCAGTCAGCTACTGAAGTTACGTGCCAGCATTTTTGGACCATGTTACTTTCTTCATTGATATATATATATATATATATATATATATATATATATATATATATATATATATATATATATATATATATATATATATATATATATATAATGTTGCTGATGTTACTGTATGTTTCACCTTTTATTCAGTAATTTGCATACAATTAAAGAAATCAATATGAATTAACACAAAACAAATAAAATAATGTGTTTTAAGCAAAGACTTGTTAAGACACATGTCATCTTTCAACAGAGATAACAGCCATTTTCGTTACAAAAGAATCTTACTGCATGAACTCTGTTCTCATATTTGTTTTTGTGTGTCAGTGTTCGTAATTTGATTATCTGTCAATAAAATAAACTATTACAAGTTTGCACAAAGCTGCATGAGCTACTTTTAAAACATATTTCACTACTAAACTGCCAATGCAAGATAAACAGCCTGAAGTTATTTCATTTCATTATATATGACAATCCCATTATAATGCGCAGGGCCGGATTAAGGCCTTTGGGGGCTCTGGGTACAGCCAACATAGGGGCCTATAGTTATCCTGCCTAGTCCATAGAGATGGTTACAGTACTATTAACGACACTGCCTGTGAAATCAGACGATAATATTGCTATTGTGTATTGATGAATCTACGGTTGTGTATTTGTTTTGGAATACAGCATAAATTCAATTACTTTGTTTCTTGTAGTGCATTTTTTACAATTAAGCCATAAATAGAATAAGAAAATGAGTATATAATAAAAAGTTTACTGCATTTGTATGGGAAATATTACTCTTGATGAGATGGGGTAACAAATTTTTTCTTTTTGTGTTTCTGTACGATTGTTAATAAAGGGAAATTACTCTTGGATTGGTTCCCAGAGTAAGATGTTATCTGTACTTCTCGCAGTGATCTTCCGGTTCTTGTTACGGATGTGCACTGCAAGACACTTGCATGTTTTGGTACATTTTAATTTACTTACACAGTCACAGGTTGTACTAGCTCTTTAAATTTAACTAGCATTCTTTTTTTTTTTTGTTCCCCAAATAGAATGAAAACTGTAGTTGTTATAGGAGGAGGCGTCAGTGGTTTAGCAGCAGCCCATTATCTTCGAAAAAGGTCGAACTTTGCAAAGGTTTGTATTTATGTCTATTCGAACAGTCGCCGTGTGGCGTGTACCAACTTTTGGAAAGACTATTCGCACGGTCGCTGTGTGTCCACAGTATAAAAGACTTTCAGCACGGCCACCGGTGGACGCATTAGGGACGAGTCCAAAATATTCCGAATTATGTAAACTGAACTAAATATTATTTTGAAGCATCGGTGCTAAATAAAGCATTGAAGTTGGGCATCAGGGTTGCTGACCAGTGTCACTTGTACTTCATGACTGACCATTGCTGACTCGAAGCAGGAAGGTAACGTGTAGAAGCTAACTTCAAAGTTAAAAATAAGCAAATTGATGTCAGTTAGAGTGGTCAAATCCAAAGTTTTATGCCCTATCTTGAAAATACAGTATACCGCTGTCGGGCTGTTTTACGCATGTAAGGTTTCCGTCACCAATATTGGCGCAAAACGGATACCGAATTGGACCGATTGACGAAAATAAAATACTGCAATGCTTACCATCTGAAAAATGGCAAATGTCACCAGGACATTTTGTTCAAAATAAGACTAATTTTGGACACAGGATACTACCCATGTGTTTTCATGGCTTGTGATATGTCGGCCTGTTCTGTGCTTGGATTTGAAAAAGATGTAATGTTAATGCATCGAGCTATGAAAATGAAATACATTACTTTGGACTCTTTCTGTCATCATTTCAGTTGAGGAACTAGGTCAGGTTTATAGCTGGTTTTACAAAATTCAACGTAACAGTGCCAATAACTGGCAAGAGATATTAAGCAAATTAAATCGATCTTGTGAATAAAATTAATAAAAGTTCAACATTTTATAAAAATTAGCTATTATGTTAAAGATAAGCAACAATGAATAGGATGTAATGTGTTTACACCATCTCATTTATGGAAAGCAAAATTACTAAAGAATTTAGTACAGACTATAAATACGGGAATTTGTGAATCCATTTGAGCGGGATGTTGAGAAGTTGGATGGCAGATGATAAAGTAGGCATGGGACAACTTGCAAATTAGAAACTTGGATTAAGATGCAGTATTGTTCTAGATAAACAGTTCTATCTTTTAAATAATGTATTTATTTGTATGATTCTATAAGAGAAATAATAGGTTTCTCTGGGTTACAAGTTCAAAAAGGTCATGGAGTGGGTCTCATGTTGATATGTAAAATTCACATTTTCATGTGAATTTATAATAGAAATGTGGGATATTTTTGTACTCTTTATGAATATCACTTTCTTTAATTAAAGGATGATCATTCTTTCTTGATGCAAATTGGAGTTTTGACCAAAACAACACGATCCAATATTTATAGAATGACACATCATTGCACAGAATTACCTGATGCACAGAATAGGCAGACAAGGTGGTATATGTGGAATTGCACAGCATTACAAACACAAACATGTACAGATGGGCATGATAATATCCCCACCTTTTTTCATCTGAAATGCTTGGTTAGGATGCGACATATCAGGCAGATCTCCACAAAACAAAGATCAGTAAATTGTAATCAGAAATTCCAAACATATTGGACAATGAATTTCACTTCATTTCATTGACAATAAAATGATTCCAACACAGGCCTTAGTTGGGGGGGAAAATATGATAGCCACAACTTTGAATTGTATTAGAAACAGGCTGCTCAAAATCAAACATTTATCAAGCAAAGAAGTAATAGCCATATCTATGCAAATTATAAGTAACTTATGGTGACCTGCAGGTCCCCTGTAAGTTAAGTTAATGTCACTTATTATTTAGAATAAGTTACTACATAAAGGATAGTTCTATCAACGGACATCAATGATGACAGCTCCCATGAAACTGATGCAGTACAGTATCAGCGCTCAAAGAAAATTTTTTTAGATACAGGCCCTGGGCTGGTGAATTAAAAAAAAATCACAAGCCCTGCCTGAAATTCCACAAGCCCATACTCCAGTTTCCATATATCCATAATTTTCCCTATTTTTAATATTACAGTACAGCTCAGATGTATTTTTGGAACCCCATGCATCATGGTGGGGGACTTAATCCCTCCACTTTTGCTTTGCAAAAAATGCTCCACAATGGATCAATAAAATACTAGCATATCGCCACCGTGCGGCTGGCACACCGATGGCGTCTCCGCTGTGGCACATCTGATTGGCATTATTGATTGTCATTTGAACAGTCAATCAATGAAGACCACCCATGGAAAGACCCATGCGTCATGAATGATTAAGAATCAAATACCATTATACCAATCAGTGATCTTTATTTCGATCATATATATGGACAGTAGAAATTAATTTGAAAAGTCTTGTATATTTTGTAAATTTAGAAAACTTACGCACTGACATGACGAGAGGCTCACCTTGATGAGCTTCTCTTGAACAGTGTAAATTTATCCTACTGTTTAAATATGAAAAGTAATCCTCAGGGGTATGAACAGTAAAATTCCAGATTACAGCAGCTTCTGTTTAAAAACACAAACAACAAAAAAATGAAAACACTGAATATACACTTACATGTGATCCACTTGTTTAGTCCTTAATCAGTAATGGCCCTGTAAAATGATTGAATATACATGTACCTGACCACCAACTAGTTTAGTTCTGAATGCATGCATACTGTATGGGACTAGCCATTTAATTTTATGAGGCTAAATTATTATTTCCGACTGGTATTTTTTATTTTATTTCATTCATCACAAGATAAGTTTGTTTCAAGTAAAGCAAGGAATGGCATAGTGTTCTTTTTTATTCCACAAACCGGAATAAGACAATAGTTTTCAAACACTTATCCTTCCTCCCCCCCCCCTTTTAGAAACTTCAATTGTCTCTCCCTAATAAAGACTTAGCTTCAGTGGATATTCAGCAGAAATCAATGCAGTGACCATTGTTATCACTGTTATGAAATGTTAGCACCAGAAGACGATGTCAATTTCTGCTTGGGAAAGGTGCGTTTCTATCACACGAATGACTTGGCTCGTTGCAGGTAATACATGTAGTTCAAAATTATGGTCCAGTCTATTACAATGGAAGTTTTACTGATTGAAATTTGAATAGTTGATGGGTGATGACCATGCACAGAAAGACTTAAACATCATGGGTGATTTACAATCAGATACCATTTCAAGAATCAAGTGATCATTATTTCTGTTTAAAAAAAGAAAAGAAAAATGTCTTTTCTATTCTGTACATTTAGGGAAGGCTGAACAACTCATTTTACAATATGTTTACACTTTTACTTTAGTCAGAGAAATCTTAACCAACTTGCGTGCTGACTTGACGAAAGGCACACTGTATTGATCTTCTCTTAAACGATGTAAATTTATCGTACTGTTTATGAAGAATAATCTAAGGTTTAGACAGTTAAATTCCAGTTGATATCCACTTTAAAAAAAAAAGTACAAACAACAAAAATGGCCAAATTCTGAATTAACAAATCACATAATGACCTAGTCATGAGGCTGAATATACATGCTTATTAAATTTTAACGATACATGTACTGCAAGGGTCTGGCGATTTAATTTATGGGGCTAGATTGTTCTTTCCGACAGGGATATTTTTTTTTGTTATTACATTCATCACAAGAGAAATATATTTCAAATAAGGAACGGCATGGTCCCTTTTCATAATACAAATCTCAAGTTTAAATCGCACCTCTATAACCCTGTGATAGGATGTCAGAAGAAAAATCGTACAAGATATTACTGAGAACTCCCCAGGGCTATATCAGGCTCCTCCCCCCACAAAGAAACATATACACATACGTACAGTCACTTATCACTTGAAATTTGACTATTGTTTTATTCTTGTGCATGTTTATTGGGTATTATGCACACTTTGAGTAAATAGACACATAGACTTTTGATCTGGTGCCATTTTGAGGGAAGTTGGGGCCGTTTAAAAATTTTGGAACTCACCCATACTTGACCTGATCCAGCCATGCTTGTGTATTGGGTAACTATCGGAACTTGTGCAACATTGTTTCACATCAGTTCAATATGAATGCAATTTTCTTGTAAATTATTTGACGTCTATTGTTCATTATTGTTCTTTTCACTGCAGAGTGCAGTAATACTGAATTTCATATGATACTTAACAAAGCATATTGTGTGAACTGCAACAGAAATAAGGAAGTAATGCATTTCTACATTTCAATAGAATAGTATTGAGCAATTGTGAAAAAAAATCATAATTCATAGTGCCAAATTTACTTGAAATAGGTCCATTAGCACTAAGTTTTTTGTTAAGTAGAGAATTCTGTAATAAGCAGTAGAAAGTACTAAACCAGTTTGAGAAAGCACTAAACCCACTTTGTATTACTGTCACTGATAAGTCTTTTATTTACATAAAGCCATGTTAGAGAAATGTAAATTTGACACCTGTCATTTTATCAACTGAATGAGAGAGAGAGAGAGAGAGAGAGAGAGAGAGATAAGGAATCAGTCCCATGTCTTCTACTGTATCCATTTTAGCTGCAAAGCAGTATACAAATGAAGAAATCAACTAAATACTATTGAAAGAAATTGGTTGACATTTTTTTTCTGCCTCGATAGCCAAATGTTCTGGTAGTCACAAACAGGAAACTGCACTGACATAAACGACTTGGATTGATTCACAGTCTGTTCTAAATGTGAAGTTTTTTAGATTCTCATTCTTCCAAACTTGTGTTTTTTAGACATTTATACTGGTTCACAGTCTGTTCTGAATATGCATTTGCAGGATTCACACTACTATGGCTGAAATATCATGCATAAAATCTACCACTTTCATACCTCATATTTTCAACCACTTAATTTATTTCTTCATTAATTTCCTCCTGTATTCAGAAAATTCTTGAATACATGATAAAAGATGTAGCAGTCACTTTTCCAATGGTGGCATTCTCGGTGTTAGTGATTTGTTAAAGGTTTGGGTAAATGTTTTTATTTGCATATATTTCCAGAACTTCCTGATAGATTTTCATCATATTTGGCGTGAATCATTATGAAGCTAATGCAGTTCATTCTATGACATGCTCACATGCCTCTTTGACCATAAAGTTGTTGTTGTTGTTGTTATAGGGTTTAATGCCATTTTTCAGCACAAGATTTGCTATACATGGCAGCCAGTATAACTGGTGGAGGAAGAACCCTGAAAAACCCCGGGAACAACCACAACCCACGAGAAGCTACTGGCAGGCTTTCTCACGTACCCACGTTTGCCGAGTCTGAGACTTGAACCCATGCAGACAGGTGAGATGGCAGTGATCTGGAACGGTGAGCGCTTTAGACCACTCGGCCACTCGGGGCCCCTGACCATAAAGTTAAGGTCACATTCAAATAAAATCTGCATTATTGTTTTGATTAACAATTTTCATTTCCTTTTAATTCCTAAACCCCTTGATGAAATTTTCTCATACTTGGCATGAATCATTATGAAGCTAAGATAATTCATTCTTTGTTTCATTCATTTGCTTCTTTGACCATAGTGTCAAGGTCATTAATATCAAAATTTGCATTTCAGTTCTGTTTAAAGCTTATTTAATTGGTAATATTTCCTAAACCCTTTGATGAATTTTCTTTATACCTGGATTGAATCAGTAAGAACAATATAGTTCATTCTGACACTTTCATAGAGAATAATTTGTGTTTAGGTTTTGGTTAAAGTTTGTTTCCCATACTTAATTTTTCTTAAATCCATTGATGCATTTCTTTATATATCAGATAAATGATTAAGAAGGTAAGGCAAATCATTCTGTGACATGCTCGCTCCATTAAGGTCACATGTTTGATACCAATGCTTTGATTGTGGGCTTCAGTTAGAATAGACGTTGTATTCCATTCTTTGTGAAAACAATAGCTTGTCTAACAAATGATTTTCAAATTCCTTTACAAGATTCTGGTGTTTGAGGCCTCAAGCAGACTTGGAGGTTGGCTACAGTCAGTACATCATCCTGATGGCTCTCTGCTAGAACTTGGCCCACGCAGTATTCGGCCAGCAGGAAGGGCAGGGCAGAACACTCTGGAATTGGTAACGTATATTGACATGGTTAGGGATATATATATATATATATACACACACACACAATTATCGCCCAGGTGTGAGGGGATTGGTCCAGTAACTAATAATGTTTGAGTTTGGCCCATTTGCTTGGGAAAGTGTATAATTTTAATGATGATACCAGAGTTTTGCAGATATCACCCATAAGACACAGACATTTTAATGCAAAACCTGCAATGTAAAACTTGGAGATCGACTTGAATCTTGTACAGATATTCCACTTACGGATAGTGCAGTAGCATACTAACAGGGGGGCAGATGGGGTAGTTGCCCCAGGTGCCAGATGTCTTTGGGACCAAAACCATTTTGGGCCATCGTTCTCGCCCAAGGTGCCATTTACCCATAGTATGCTACCAGGAAATGAGTCTGTAATATTCATTTTCTGTGTTATTCACTTGCATCAACAACATCATGAAACATGAAACAGAAAGAGTGATCAAAATAGGCTTGATTTGGTACTGTACACTTTCTTAGGCCATCCTTCCAAAATAAAAAGTTTGGTTTGAATTTGCTTCAGTTTCTTAGTTACCTTGACTGCAGAGTCATGTAACTTGATTCATTTATGTAGTTGTAGCATGAGTACTAGAAAGTAAAACCAAGACATGGTATGATGTGTTATCTTAAGGAATTTAAGTGAGTCTTCCCAAAAATAGGTAAAACTGCATGTCTTCTGCCTGTGAGACCAGATCTTCTGACATTGTGAAATTTCATGATATGGCTCATGTATTTGACTAGAAGAATTTTCTTTGAAAGAGAAGTTTAGTTGGTGAAAATTTCTTTCCAGATGACAAATGCAGAATAAATGAGACCTTTATGAATGCATTCATTTCATCAGTAATCATTCTGTTGTTAGTTAAAACTAGAAAAATGAAATATATAGTTTACTATTACCTGCTGAATAATTGATACATTGCAATGTGATTACTGCAGGCTGTATTTATTCTTAATTGGTTTGCATTTAGCTCACTATCTCAGATTCTTTTCAGCACTGTCATATACATATAACTGGATATGTACAGTAGATGTTTTATAAGTACACCACTTTTTAGACTAGAAACAAGAACAATTAGGTCATTGTAACATAAATTTGACCACTACAGCATATTTTGCTTTAAGCTATATGCATTTAGTTAAGTTTCGTGAACACCATTTTCTCCAGAGTACTGCAATTTAATAACACAGTAGATTCATCCTGAGGAATGCACCTTTTTAGACAAATAACGTCACTGTGACCCATATTTCAAGTTTCATTGGTTTGTATTATATTTTTAGATCACTTTGGTCTTGCAGTCCTTCATCTTTTCTGCATTGACAATAATCCATTCACCATTGTTACAGTTTTCTTAAAAATCCTGGACATTTGCATATTATTTAAATTAAAGTATTTTAGCATCAAGGCATTCAGATTTATTGATTGCATGCTGATCTATTGTCTGGATGGCCACCATTACTAAAAGTGGAAACACTTTTTAATAACCACTGAACAAAATTTGACAAAATTTAACAGAAAGCATCCTGGTATAAAGGTCTTTCAGTTTGTTCAAATGGTACCAATCTGTCAACAGGAATGGCCATCATTTCTAAAATTAGAAACTCTATTAAATGACTTCTTCATTGACCCAAAATTGATATAATAAAATTTGATGAAATTTGAATGAAGCAATCTTATCCTAGAGAGCTTTCAGGTTGGTTCAAATGGCAGACTTTCAATGAAATATGGCAGCCATTACTAAAAGTCAAAAAAACCTTTTGCAACATCTTTTCAAAAACTGCCCAACAATATGACCAAATTAAACATAAGGTTTCCTGGCATTGAGGGCTTTCAGATGTCTGCAAATGCTCTGATGCACCATCAAGTATGGCTGCCATTAGTAAAAGATGATAAACCATTATATGACTTTTCAATAACTGCATAACAGAATTTGACATAATTTGACAGAAAGCATCCCAGTTTATATTCTTACAATTTTTAATAAATGTTGCTGATCCACCTTATATGTAGCACCGGTTAAAAAAATACAGAAATACCTTTAAACAATTGCTTCTCAAAATCCACCAAACAGTATTTGACCAAATTTGACAAAGTGTCCATTAGGGGTGAAATGATTCATCAGTATATCAACGCATCAGTACTTTTGCTGTAACGATACACATATTGATAAAAGTGGTGGAAAATCGATACAAAACAATACATATGCAAGTTATTGTAATGTTTAGCAGTCTTGTATTAGTTGTTTGCCTTGTTGCCTTATTATTCTTTATACTGAGAATTCATCTGAGACAGTTGTTGCAGGCACATGCACCTATTTTTGTTGGTTAAAATAATAAAGGTTTGGTGACAATCACCATCTGCAAATTAACACCAGGTGACATGGTGTGTAATATTGCCCCATCCCCCAATTTGATGGTAATTATTTTTATTGCAACTGCTTATTTGGCATTTTAAAAGTAGCCAGAGTTTCTGCTGACCCTTGCCTCCTCATTTCTGATATTTGAACATTTATGTTGAGTGTAGGGTCTGAGCCAATTGCCTGTTGAAAAGTTGGAATTAGCAAACACTTTGTGGTGTTGGCATAGAGTAGCTGCTTACTGGCTGGGCCATACCTGCATAAAATCAATAGAAAGATGATTTATTTTCTCACGAATTGTGAGTAAAACATTTTGTATGTCTTTAACCTGTTGGCAGATGACACAAAACTACATTGTTGATGAAATTTGACCTGGAACTCGACATTTGCATTGCTAGTCACATGACATTAAAGGTTGTTAAACTAAATTTTATTGGCATATTGTGCCTGGATGAAGCATTATCTCGTAATATAAAGTTGCATCAAGGAAGTTTTGCTATATATGGGCTACCTAGAAAACCCAAAATGGCTGATTCCTATTGTGGTTCATCTTCAGATGAGGATTTCTTTCAGCAAATACTGGCTGATGAAAGTTATAATGAGAATAAGTTTTAAAGTTATGCAGTATATCAGTTTACTGGAGCTTGGAGAAGTGTTAATGGAGATCAGTGGGTGATTTTAAACCCAAAAATGGTGTTTTAATTCAAATACCAGTGGGTGATTTTAAACCCCAAAATGGTGTTTTAATTAAAATACCAGTGGGTGATTTTAAACCCAAATAATGGAGTTTTAATTAAAATACCGCTGGGTGATTTTAAACCCAAAAATGGTGTTAAATATGAGTGCGATGCACAAGCTGGATGTGCAAAATAGATAGCATGCCAGTCAGTCACCCTTTCAGCAAATGTAGAAAAGGCAGCGTACCAAGCCAAATTAAAATAAATTCAAATTAAAAGTAGAATGCAAGTTTCATTTCTTCTCAAACAATTTAGCCCTACAGTGCGATGTGCAACAAAACTATATTTCCCTATGGTGGTTACGATAAACTGAATAAATAAGAATGAAAAAATTAATTAAGAAGTAATATTTTGATCAAAATACCATTGTTTAGTGGCTAAAGTGAGTCCTGCATCTGATCAGATGGGATAGCCCTATATGGCCTAAAATGTTGAATATAAATCACTGACACCTAACAGGTAGTCTGTTTGAAAGTATTTTTGTTGTCATGGATGAGAATGGCATATAAAGAGATGCTAAGTATATGTCTGTCTGTATTTGACATACTATAAATACATCCCAGTAAGTCACATTAAAGGGCACCACCTACCACTGACAGACCTTCTAAACATAGAACAACCATCAAGTTAATATCTGTATCAAAGTTTTATTGTAGACTGTGTATCTTGAATCATATTCATACACAGCACAAGTGTATCATTTCACCCCTAGCATGAAAACCTTTTTGGTTTGGGTCATTCCATACCAGATGACCCCAAACTTAAAGAATCTCCCTAGATAACCATCTCCAATTTCCATGAAATATGTTCTAGGTACACATCTATGTAAATGATGGCTGCATGCAAAATTTAAGTAAAAAGTCCCAATTACTTATGAAGTTATGTCGATGGATTTGTAGAGGGGTAGCATAGTATTTTCACTTGCAGATTAATTGGCTTACAGCAGTGTTTTCAAATGATTGTACTTTTTAATGCAATGCATCAGTTTTCAACATATCTCAAAAAGGAAATAATAAAAATAAGCCTTCCACTGTAAAGGAAATTTAAGGATGGGGATGAAACTTAGTATATATACATCATGATTCAGTAGAGGGTCTGTCACATACCACATTGGGTAACCCACATATCACACTGGGTATCCCACATACCACATTGGGTATCCTGTTTTCAAGGCCATGATCAATAGTTGATAGGTTAAGTTTCTTGTCATACTTTGTTTTTGCTTCATTACCCTATAGACAGTAAACTGAGATTAGGGGATGAAACTTGGTAGTTAATATATCTTGATTCGAAGGTTTGTGATACACAATGTTGGGAATTAGAAAGTTATAGAGTGGAAAGGAATGTGTGATGAAAAACCTAAAATATTGAGTACCATTGATCTTGAATTTGAATATGGATCCCCCCTCACGATTCACTACACACCTTCTAATGATGATGCATAAGTACTTGAAGGTTTATCCCTGAACTTAATATTGCTTGATTGTTATAGAGAAAATTGTGACAGAAACTTAAATAAATTGAGATTGACTATGATCATGAAGATATGGTTTCCAGTGTGATAGTCAACATACCTTGTGATAATGATGCATTATGATGATGGTTTCCAATGTGGCAGTCCCATTGTAATAATGATGTATTATGATGATGGTTTCCAGTGTGGTAGTCCCTTGTGATAATGATATATTATGATGATGGTTTCCAATGTGATAGATCTTGTGATAATGGTGTATTATGATGATTGTTTCCAGTGTGGTCGTCCCATGTGATAATGATATATTATTTAATATGATTG
Source organism: Megalonaias nervosa (assembly GCA_016617855.1). Taxonomy (NCBI): domain Eukaryota; kingdom Metazoa; phylum Mollusca; class Bivalvia; order Unionida; family Unionidae; genus Megalonaias; species Megalonaias nervosa. Next base: position 22,767 of record JAECUM010004069.1, on the reverse strand, counting down.
TTTCCAGTGTGGTCATCCCATGTTATAATGATGTATTATGATGATTGTTTCCAATGTGGTAGTCCCTTGTGATAATGATGTATTATGATGATTGTTTCCAGTGTGGTAGTCGCTTGTGATAATGATGTATTATGATGATGGTTTCCAGTATAGTAGTCCCTTGTGATAACGATTTATTATGATGATTGTTTCTGGTGTGGTAGTCCCTTGTGATTATGATACATTATGATGATTGTTTCCAGTGTGGTAGTCCCTTGTGATAATGATGTATTATGATGATTGTTTCTGGTGTGGTAGTCCCTTGTGACAATGATTCATTGTGATGATTGTTTCTGGTGTGGTAGTCCCTTGTGATAATGATTCATTATGATGATTGTTTCCGGTGTGGTAGTCACTTGTGATAATGATGTATTATCATGATTGTTTCCGGTGTGGTAGTCACTTGTGATAATGATGTATTATGGTGATGGTTTCCAGTGTGGTAGTCCCTTGTGATATGTAATAGGATAATTGTTTCCAGTGTGGTAGTCCCTTGTGATAATGATGTAATAGGATGATTGTTTCTGGTGTGATAGTCCCTTGTGATAATGATGTATTATGATAATTGTTTCCAGTGTTGTAGTCCCTTGTGATAATGATGTAATAGGATGGTTGTTACCAGTGTGGTAGTCGCTTGTGACAATGATGTATTATGACGATGGTTAAGTATACCAAGTCCTTAATCTCAGACAACTTTAAAGTTCTGAGCAGAGATGAAAGCATGAAGGTCACTTGGACAAATGGAGATATAGATTAATGGAATGGCAGACACAAACCTAAATACTATGCCCTCCACATGTAGATTCAGGAAGGTGGGGGGTCAAATGATTAACTTTGGTAATCAGTGAAAGCAAAATTACCTTACAGTGACATTAATATTGAATTTAAAGTACAATTGAATAAATCACATTTTTGTTTGTTGATGCGCAATAACGTGTATTGGTTATAAGATAGGAATTTTAATAGTTTGTATATTATGTCCAAAGTCCCTATAATATTCTGACACCATCTCATTTGTTTGTACCTCTCTACCAATTTTAAAAACTGAACGTATCAAGAATGTAAAAAATGCACAAAACTTACTGATTTCATTCACTGATTTATAAGTTCCAACCTGATTCTCGCCAGGGGCTCCCAAATACTGTAAACTTGTTGGCATTTCAAATCAAATGGGAGTTTCTTTTGCAACATGGTTGCCATATTTGCATGGGCCAGTCTCTGTTTTTAAGCAACACATGTGACATAGTTCACCATCTTTGATTGTCTCAATAATTCGATAAATTTTTTAGTTATCTCTTTGAACACAAGTGTACAAGAGTTCCTCCTATTTATTTGTTCAGTTTGTTTGAGAAATATTATAATTTGACATTGCAGATATTGGACACATAGGAGACAGTTTTTACTGAAATAGACTATTCTAGAAACCAGAAATGGACATTGAGCAGTGTCTGCTTGTTTCCATTGGGAGCTTCCATTTGTGTTGAAGTACTAACAAGTTGACAGTGTTAGGGACCCCTCGGCAACAGTCAGGTTAGAAATTATAAGTCGATGAATGAAATGACTAAATATTCTGCATTTGTTATCTCCTTGATGCATTTAGCTTTTAAAATCAGTAGAGGGGGGTACACACAAGAGGGTATGCAAATACTACTATAGTTGGTAGTGAAAGACCTTGCAGCATGACCTGGAGGCTCTAGTTTGACATGTATTTACACTTGGGTCATTGATTACACAAGCAAATTCTCAGAGTTATTTGAAATGTTTGTAAAATTGCTTTGTCCCCAGCCCTACAAGCCACTAGGAGTTGATCCAAATTCCAAAAATATTTGCACAGTTTACACCCGTAGGACTAGGATCATTAAGCTTCCTTTCATGTGTCTGGCTAAAATGATGTAGGACAAATTGTAGGACTTTATACATGCACTATGACCTATATGTATCAATGGACAGACTGCATCACAGTATTTCCTTTGGACATTTTGAAAAGAGGGGTGGTTTGGGGAAGTATACAGATAGTATGATAGACATATGGTATTATGTGTAGGAGAAAGCAGATTATTCATTTAGTAATTTGAATTTGATAGACAGTCAGCCACAGCAGGATCAATACTCTTTTGGCATTGTTTGTCCTTCAGACCTATTATACTGGATAGCAATTTTGTATGTTTCTTATGATATTAAACAATACAAAAACATGTTAATCCAATTTTACTATTTGGAAAAATTAATTTTGATTTTCACATTATTTTGCAGGTGGAAGAACTTAACCTTGCTGATCAGGTGTTATGGGTTCGAGCCCAAAACAGATATTTATATGTCAATGGGGAAAAATGCGCTCTTCCAAATAGTAAGAATTATATTAAAAACTTTCACTGCATGGATCTGACAATTTCTTTAGCCCAAGGTCCATGAGCCAAGTATTTGACCTCAGGATCCATCTATTTTTCCCATTAAAAAGTCCACAGGACTTTATGTCAATCACAGTATTAAAGTTATATTAAACAATGTAGAGACAGGTGTAAATATAGAAACAGTAGGATCAAAAATGAAAATACGTTGAATACATATACATGTACAGAAGGAAATAATACAGTAATAATGATTTGTGTAAATTCATTCAGATATTGGTACCCAGTCTGAGACCTAGAGGTCAGATATTGATACCCATTCTGAAACTCAGAGGTCAGATATTGGTACCCAGTATTAACCCAGAGGTCAGATATTGGTACCCAGTATTAGCCCAGAGGTCAGATATTGGTACCCAGTACTAACCCAGAGGTCAGATATTGGTACCCAGTACTAACCCAGAGGTCAGATATTGGTACCCAGTATTAACCCAGAGGTCAGATATTGGTACCCAGTATTAACCCAGAGGTCAGATATTGGTACCCAGTATTAACTCAGAGGTCAGATATTGGTACCCAGTATTAACCCAGAGGTCAGATATTGGTACCCAGTATTAACCCAGAGGTCATATTGGTACCCAGTACTAACCCAGAGGTCAGATATTGGTACCCATTCTGAAACCCTGAGGTCAGATAATTGGTGCCCATTCTGAGACCCAGAGGTCAGATATTGGTACCCAGTATTAACCCAGAGGTCAGATGTTGTTACTCATTCTGAAACCCAGAGGTCAGATATTGGTATCCAGTATTAAACTCAGAGGTCAGATAATTGGTACCCAGTATTAACCCAGAGGTCAGATATTGGTACCCATTATTAACTCATAGGTCAGATATTGTTACCCAGTATTAACCCAGAGGTCAGATATTGGTACCCAGTCTGAGACCCCAAGATCAGATATTGGTATCCATTATTAACCCAGAGTTCAGATATTGATACCCAGCCTGAGACCAAGAGGTCAGGAAAATAATGTTCAGTAACTGATTAGGAATTTTTTTTTACCAATACTTGTATGAATGAACTAGCTTATATAAGTTACAGTGACAATAATGTATTGATAACATTGGCCAGCAGCCCAAAATACTATAGTTAAGTAACAGTATTGAACTAATATTGTCTTCTTACAATAAAATTAGCAAAGAGTAAAATGAAAAAACATCCATAAAAAAATCAAGCAACCATTCAGAAAAATGTAGTAAAGTGCAACAGGAATAACATCAGATAGCTGTCATGTTACATGTGTGTGGAAGAAACATGGTGTGAAAAATTATTGCTTACAAGTAATGTATATTAATAGTATAATTTTATCCACTGTTGAGGGCCTTTGGTGGCTGAGTAGTCTAAAGCACTCACCTTTGCCAATCACTGCCATCTCAACTCTGTCCATATGGGTTTGCATCTCGGGCTTGGCTAATGTAGGTATGTGAGAAAGCAGCCATTAGTTTCTGGTGGGTCAGTGGTTCTTACTGGCGTTTTCATGGTTTCTCTACCAGTTATGCTGGCTGCCATATATAGCCTATCTTGCTCTGAGAAATGGCGTTAAACACAAAACAACAACTGCTCTTCTGTGGAAGGCTGGTTTGACATATCATGCAAGGTGAGATATTATGACTGGATCCTTAGACCTCATCAGAGAATAAAAGACTTTGTCATGTGGGTATATCTTGCTAGTAACTGCTGGTATGAATCTGTTTCTAAGATCTGTATAAAATGTGCATTTTAAAGTCCTTTATTAGGTTATTTCATCATGTGATGTACTCATCAATTGGGAGGGATGCTATTATGCCATCCTGTCTTTAGCTAAATTATGTGTGAAATGTTGGAGTCTGTCTAATGTCTAACACATTTGAAAGAGAGATAGGTAAATCAAAGATTATATAAACTTCATCGTAGAAAGTATCATAATATTTACTATAGCGATATGTTTTTATGTGATTTGTTTTTAGCTGAATTCCTGTCCTAAATTAAATTGTCTCAAAGACCATGTCTTATGTTGAATAAAAATGCTTTTCCATTTTCTACATCCTTTGTGTATAGCAAGCATAAACCAAATCCATATCAGAACATTACATCTTAAACTGTTGCAACCCATGTGACTACCTGATTCATCCATTATGATTCAGCATAATATAACATATCCTTGAATATGAATTTTTATCCATTATGATTCAGCATGATATAACATTTGCCTTGAATATGAATTTTTATCCATTATGATTCAGGATAATATAACATTTCCTTGTCTATCAGTTTTTATCCATTACAATCCAGCATAATATAACATTGCCTTGAATATGAATTCTTATCCATCATGACCCAACATAATATAGCATTGCCTTAAATATAATTTTTTTTCCATTATGAATAGCCTCATCCAGTGCTTGATAAATTTAAAATATTAATTAACAGACTGATCGCTTTAAACTTTTGGAAAGAAGCTCTGCTGTCTTTTGAATCCAGCAATCATGAAACTTTACATATAGACAAAGGGAAGAAACCCTTACACATTAACTCCCCTGACTACCACTAGGTGGCTGCAGTTGTTTATTCATTTTTAGCTTTCACTGGATATGATAAGCATAATTTTCTGTGCCTCTCAAAATCCAAGAAATACCATGAGGGTTTAATCATCCATCAACCTTGTCGGTTTAGTATTGACTGTAAAGGTATTTTTTTTCATGTTGTTTTTTATTTTTTCTTTAAATTTGTTGATAGATTTTTGTACATTTACTTTTTTTACTTTATGCTCCAGAACAGTAGGGTTGGTACCAGTTGATGTTATCCTGCACAAATGAGCATTGCTTATTTGCACAAGTAAACACTTTCAATTGTTATTTTCAGAATATTTTTGTTCTTGTCATTTTAGAAAGTAAAAGACAGTGGCAATGAAATGCATTAAATGCAAGGTAATTTAAAGCCACAGATTATATGCATGAGATATGCCTAACTTGTACCTAGAGATCCTTAAATGCAGTTTGCAGTGTTTGTGTGTCATGGTCAGAAGGAATCTTGTCCATAGGATTGAGAAAGGATCTTAAGAGCGTAAAGAATTATGGCAAGTCTAGAGTCCAGTCATTGACCTTAGTGGGATCAACAAGTATATCGCCATGTTGATGTTTAGAATGGAGATACCAAGATCAATCGGATCTTCCATAAAAAACTAAATTGTTGTAAGTTTAGACCTAACTAAAGCAGAGCTCATTCAAGTAGGAGGAAGGAGGAGAAGAGATAGTCACAGTCCTAACAACAATCTGCAACAAGATATGGCAAACAGAAGAATGGCCCACCACATGGACTCAATCCTTGTCATTGTGCTCCCTAAGAAAGGAAACTTACAGCTATGCCAAAACTACAGAACCATCAGTTTGATCAGTCACCTGAGCAAAGTCATGCTGAAGATAATTCTCAACAGACTAAAGCCTCAAGCAGAGAAAATTATTGCTGAAGAGCAGGCAGGCTTCTGAGCAGGAAGGAGCACCACAGAACAAATCTTCAATCTCAGACTCCTTTGCGAGAAATACCTTCAGCATCAGCAGAATCTATACCACATCTTTATAGATTTCAAAAAGGCCTCTGATAGGATATAACATGCAGTCTTATGGGCAACTATGAGGAAGTACAACATCAGCTCAAACCTGGTGCAGGTTGCTGAGCACCTCTATGACAAAGCCACCAGTGCTGTTCTCATCATTGGCAGCAGAGGAAATTGGTTTTGAAAAACAGTTGGAGTCAGACAGGGATGTATACTGTCACCTACACTCTTCAACATTTTCCTGGAAAGGATCATGGAGGATACCTTGCATAACCACAAGGGCACTGTCAGCATTGAAGGAAGAACAATCACCAACATTCGCTTCGCAGATGATATTGATGGTTTAGCAGGAGATGACAAAGAACTGGCTGACTTGGTTGAGCGCCTCGACACAACCTCCATAGCATATGGTATGGAGATTAGCGCCGAAAAAATCAAACTGATGACAAACAATACCAGTGGCATCAGTGCAGAAATAAAGGTCAGTGGACAGAAGCTGGAAAGAGTCACAAGCTTCAAGTACTTGGGATCAATTATCACAGGTGAGGGCTCCAAACCAGAACTACTTTGCAGGATTGCCCAGACAACAGCAGCAATAACAAGGTTGAGACCAATATGGAAAGATACCAACATTGCTTTTGGTTCCAAAATAAGGCTGATGCTCTCGATTGTCATATCCATCTTTCTGTATGCTTGTGAAACATGGATGCTCACATCAGATCTACAAAGAAGGATTCAAACCTTCAAAATGAGATGCTACCGCAAGATCTTGGGCATCTCATAAATTGACCATGTAACCAATGAAGAAGTCCACAACAGGATCCAATGAGCCATTGGATCCTATGAAGACCTCTTGACCGCTGTAAAAAAAAGCGCAAACTGAAGTGGTATGGTCATATCTCAGGATTATCTGGACTGGCAAAAACAATCTTGCAAGGCACAGTGCAGGAGTGCAGAAGAAGAGGCAGACAGAAAAAGAGGTGGGAAGACAACATTCCAAAAGGACAGTAGAGAACAGGGAAAGATGGAGAGAATTTGTTGTAAAGTCAACTGTGGTGCCCCAACGACCTCTTCAGTTAAGGGATTGATGATGATGATGATGATGATGATGATGATGATGATTAGAAGCAGCAGAGAGGGTGAATCCTACAACCGCCAAAATTGTATTTGTCTAAAGGGGATATGCTCAAAAACCGAAAATACAAGGTCAACAACGCCAAAACAAAGCCTCTAACTAACCAATTATTTTAAATGATTTTTGAAGCATATTTTCAGTCCCTTGTGCGTGCTCACTTATGTTTTGAACACATACTATGTTGTGATTCACCCTCTCTGCTGCTGTAATTAACCAAAAATTTTATCAAGACCTATTCGATACCTTGACCTAGGATCATGTAAATTTATTGTGATAAATCCAAATGGGGTAGCTTGCGCCGCTGAAAAGAAGTTTTTAAACTTAATCATGTCAATATCCCCTGAACACCAAGTTTGATGAATGTTTCGCAATGTGTGTGTATCGACTCCAATAAACACAACTAAAATATTACAGTTATCTCTGATCACTTTAGGTATTTGTGTATATTGCTGGGTAACATATATAACATCAGTATTTTTATGTCTGCCTCTGGAAAATATCAGAGCTGGATTTGATTGTTTGTCCAGCATCACATCATCGTATACTACGAGATTATTAATAAATCCGTCGAGGTCATCTACAGATGGGGCTTCATTATTATCGGTGATAAATTAATAATATCATTACCATCCTCATCCAACAATTTTGCATTTTCATTAAAATCTTTAAGTACTTCATAACGTCGTTGGTCATCTACAGATGGTGCTACTAAATATAACTTATCCCATTTGAGCCATCTCATTATCAGATTAAGTAATAATGAGTTTTACCAGACCCAGATGGACCTATGATAATTGCTTTGATAGAATTTGGTAGTGATGGATGATGCTTGACTGGCTCTTGCTTTCGTGTCACTGAGAAGTCAATTATATCCATATAATAAATAATATGGATTTATATTGTGTTCGATGCAGAGTGTCCACCCCCACCAGTGGATTAACAACAATAATAAAAAAAAATAAAAAGCATGCACTTACAGGCAAATGTGTGAAATGTGGTACAAAAAAATATAAATTTATCTCTGATAAGTCTACGAAGACAGTTGGTGATATTGCTGCTTCACTGGGAAAATTTCCAGGGACTCTATGGGCTAAATACCCAAGAGAAAAACATCTGCCTGGCTATAATTACTATGGTTGATAACCAAGACCAACCAAGACCTGGAGAGTATCCAATAAACGCAATTGATCAAGCGTGTCATATTCATGATGTTGCATATAAAAATAAAGATTTACAACAATGACATGTTGCAGATGTAAAGTTGACTCATGCGTTAAATTCTATAAAGAATAAATCTCTCAGAGAAAAAATTTATAGCTTCCTAGTAAAATCTGCGATGAAAGGTAAACTAGTGCTGGTAATTAATCAACCAATTATTATTATAATGGAATCGGTTTATTATAGTCCAAGGGGATATTGGAGAGGTAGAGCAGCGATTGGTAAACTTGCTGATGCAGCGGGTGTCTCACGTTCTGTTGCTGCAAATTGGTTAGCACGACAGGCAATATGGAAAATCTGTCTACGTCCACCTAAAAAATTCAGCACGCACATTTTGATGTCAGTACTCCCAATGAAGTTCATCTAGCAGATATTTTGTTTTTTACCACACGATGCTATTAAAATTGGTAGACATCAATCACGCACATACAAATATGCGTTAACTGTCATTGATGTTGCAAGTAGATATAAAGAAGCAGAACTGCTATCAACAAAGGCAGCAACTAAAGTTGCATCTGCGCTTGAACGAATTTATCAGCGAGGACCCTTGCGATGGCCTCAACTATTACAGGTTGATCCTGGCAAAGAATTTCTTGGTGCAGTATCATCATTGATGAAGCAACATAATGTCAAAATCAGATGAGGACATACTGCAATTCATCATGATCAGGCAATTGTTGAATGATTTAATCGAACACTTGCTGAGAGATTATTTGGATACCAGTATGCAAAGGAAATAGTTCAGGCAGATACAAGATCTCATGAGTGGGTTGCAAGACTACCAAGTGTGATAGCTGCGTTAAATAATGAAATTACTCGTGCAACTTCTATGAAACCCATCAGTGCGATAACGAAAAACATATACCAATACAACGACATGACTTTTCAAAACAGCCAGTGTTAGGTAATGCGACTGTAAGAAATTTGTATGAACCTGGTGAACTTGATGGGGGTAAAAAAAGCAACTGATCCTATCTGGAGTGTTACAACACATAAAATTTCCAGCGTGGTTAGATCCACAGGTAGACCTGTAATCTACAGACTAGATTCAACTGCTCCTCAACATGGATTTGTATGCGAACAGTTACAGGTAATTCCTGAAGACACATAGTTACCACCACCTTCACTTTTGTAAACTGGCACCCCTACGTCGATTACATTCATGACAGGTCAACATCACATTTTTGCATGTGTGACCAAGACTACTATTAATTCTATCCACGGTAAATTGTCTTGGATCATCTTACAGTTACACTCGCACAGTGATTATTCTGTCGTTGTTTCAGTGTCATAATAAATTCAGCATCGATATCAAAGTTGCGATTATTTTTTTTTGTCACATTGATTATAACCAGATAGTTTTTTCTTGATAATTTCGTCACTGACATCGTCAACGACTACATTATCATTGTCTATGATAAACCTCCGCAGTTGAGATATTCTTCTGACTTGAGACACTGCAAGATAAACTAAATTTGACCATTTGATTCTATCATCAAAAATCCAAATATTTGTATCAAAAATAGTTAATCCTTGTGATGAATGAATTGTTATTGCGTATACTAATGTCCATGTAGATTTACTCATCTTTAACATGCTCTCAACAGCACCAACGGGAACTAAAACAATATCATTTAACACGAAATTTTGTTTACCACCGCCCAGAATTTCAACTTCAATTTAACACAATGGTACAGGTAGATTTGAAAATTTTTCTTTGTGTAACAGAAATAATTTCTCTTGCAGTGTATCATGAACTATCTTTCTACTTGCAAGTATCAAATCAGCAGGTCCCCATAAATTCCAAAAATCATTCATCGTAGTCTCTGGAGTTATTTTACACATTATTTCACATTGTATTCTATCGGGCTGCAGTCTGATTAACTTTTTAAATTCTTTCAGTGGTTCATCAATAGCTCTATGATCATCATTTATTTCTTTGTAATAATCTACAAACATTTTTAAACATTCATGTGGAGACTGTCCAACAAAAGGTGGTGGTTGACCATGATTGCCACAGCAGTCATTATCACAGCAGTATTCTTCAATAACAGCCGGTCAAGAAACATTTTTAATACTTCCAGCGATACCGTACAAATTTCGTCCCAGATAATAATCTTAGGAATATATTTCTCACTCATCCGCAATGGAGTCCATGCATCTCCGCACCATCTGAAGAAACTATGATAAGTTTGAGATTTTACCCCTCATTCGTTCATTTCTCTGGCGAGTCTGTGTGTGGGTGTCAGCACAACCATATCAAAATTCCAAAATAATTCAACTGCACATGTTGTTTTACCAGAACCTCCAGGTCCATTGAGATAAACGGTTTTATGCCAGGATACAGGATCAGACACAGATGGTGCTGTTGATGCTGTATTTGATTGTTATTCTTGTAATATGTTTCCGCGATTTCGACGTCTGTGGATTTAGAATAACTAAATATGTTTTCGCATTTTATTCTTCATGATCCATATTCAGCAGTACCAAGTAGCAGCTTTAGCAAATTCAAATATTTTTTATTTATATAAAATGAATCCATGGTGACTCTAACTGCGGTATCAGGAAATCTGTTTATCATCGATAATAAATTTATTGAAATGTACGCAAGCATCGAAGATCTCAAACGAGTAAACGGCGGTGATTCACCATCAGTATAGCTCACAATTGTACCTAATTTAGTTCCGTCCAACAAATAAGCATTACTCCGACTTATAAATGTGTTTTTCTCTGTTGTATCAGTAATTATAAAATCGAGTTCTGCATCATCCATGATTAATCTTGTACACAATCGTTTATGATTGCATCAACTTCCTTGTGTAAACTTACCAATTATTTTTCTGCCAAGATCTTTTGCAACTTTCTCATTATTTTCTTTTCTGTATATATATATATATATATTATTAATAAGTTCAGCAATTTCATCCTCGTCAAGATTAGGAAATTCTTTCCTGATATCTTTATCTGCATCAAACTTATCTGGTTCTGGCAACCAAACTTGTTTCTGCGGACAATAAGATATTATTGCTTCACTTACAACCAACGATATTAATGTTTTTACATCAATCATATATCGTAATAGTACTGTTGGAGCCCAGCATTTTTCTGAAAAATGTTTTCCAAACTAAGCATAAACAATTTGATGGAGATCCCCGTAAAACTCGAATGACTCTATACAGGCAAATCCAGTCATGTCAAAATCGGGTAAAGGTCCATTTATCACAACTCTGGTCATCTCGTGTGTTGGATGACCAAATCTCTTAAAGTATTCAGAACACTATCCGTATCCAAGAAAACTTCCAGGATAGCACGCTACCATATCAACTGAGATAACGTCACTATAATCGTATTTAGTATTCCATAATCCGCCGTGTCCGTATTCGATACAACTGTGTTGGACATGGAGAAATTCTGATCTTGTAGGTTTCCATGAATTTTTCTCCTGAGCAGCATGAGCAGCAACTGATGGAACGGTAAAACAGTTATTCAGTAATTGTTCAATAACATCATCATCGTTTGTGTATTCCAACGCAAGATTTTTCATTTCTTCGTGGAGTGATTCTGTATGATAAATTTCTCCGCTAGAATATACAAACTGATCATAATTTCCGTCATTAAAACTTTGAAACAGCCAAACAGATACAGGGTCACTCTTACTGATATCGTTGATAAAATCAAATATATAGTCGCTATAAAATCTAAACTGTTCTGTCTCATGGAAATATCATCACCATGGATGTCCATGCATGTGCGTTATGATCAATGATTGTTATCAGAGCTCCATTTTTCTTATATTTCGGTTTGTATAAAATCTCTCCAGTTAATGTCAGCACCATAATCAGAAATCTTAATATTTTTTCTAACTCAGCAACGTCACTGATAGACACTCTGGTATCTTTAACCCGTTTCGCCCATGTGTTTATTTTTTCACGTTGCAAATCCGTTAAACCGTTTCCACGTATCACATTTGCGAAGTGCTCTGTAACTTGCTCAGCTACACAATTTAGCCCTGACAAAGTCAACAATGATGACAGTTTCATCGGTTTAAGATCATCGACGTTAGGTTTATCATTTAATGGATATAGCGCATAAACAACTGCAGTCACAGGATACACTCATTCGTAATATGATTTGTCAATACCAGTCAGTGTTCCTGGTTTGGAATTTTTATTCAACGTGACAATACTACTTCCAACATGTACACGGACAAGGTCACGTTTGTCACGGATAATCCAAACGTTGTCGTCTGTCTGCACAATAAATTTTATTAGAATAGTATATCGCTGTTCATCGAGATAGTTAATAATTATCCTTCCTCGCTCATCATTCATTGTAGCATCGACACCATTTCTAATATTAAATGTTGACCACGTATGAGCTGCACCATCGTCGCGAAATTCCTTCTTGGCTTTAATGATACGATCAGTTATATCCTCATTCACCAAAGCCAGATCTTGCATCGAAAAACTAAATTTAAATTCCAGCAGTTTGTCAAGATCAAATCTAGCTCTAGAAGGCGTAATTGTGGATAATCTTGTAAATTTCTCCATATTATAATTAAACTAAAATATGTGTTTAATTAAACTTTAATTATATATATATAATGATACAAACAAAGAATAACTGTAAGTGGCTTATGATAGGATTTACAACTCCTTGTAACAAAGCATGCGTAAATGAATTCTGTGGTTACCACATGCAAAGTTTTTGACGTGGAAGTCTAGGACCAAAACTGTGTTTACTGTGTGGTGTTGGAGTCAGAGGAGAAACATGGTTATGTGTGCAAAGTGGTGGTAAAAGATACAGAGAGCTTAAACGGTATTATGATAAAAAAAAATGTCGAATCTCCCATAAAACCGCTGAAGATTATCTCGCCAGATTTTCAAAATAATGATTTCGACAAATAATAATATTATATAAATGAAACAAAATGAATTTGTGAAACATCCCATCATCAAGGATTATTCAGCATCTCGTGATGGTGTAATTAGGAACTGTCAATCAAAAAACCCAGTTGGTTTTGTCACTAATACTGGTTATCTCATGTTCACTGCTGGGAATAAAAAGTATTTATCACATAGATTCATCTACGAGTGTTATTATGGATTGATCAAAGACGAACTTGTGATCGATCATATCGATTCAAATCCGAAAAATAACCATTTATTAAATTTACGAATTGTTATGCAGAGTCAGAATTGCAAACTTGGAAAAAATGGCGTTATTAATAATCATTGTAAGAACGCAAAAGTTATTAAGTCTGTAAATGTAGAGACAGGCGAAGAAATTATATTTCCATTGATAAATGCAGCTTGTAAATATTTTGGTATTAACCCAGCTTTGGTATATCATGTCGCAAATAATATAACCAAATCTACATTTTCTATAAAATGTGATCAGCAAATTATATTTAAATATCATACACATGAAGTGAGATAACTCTGTCAAGTAAATCTCTCTCTGATAGATTAATTAAGCAGTTGTTCCGCTTGTTACTGCATGATTTACATTACTGTAGTGATTATTTTTTTTCTATCATCTTAATGGTTATATTCAGTAACATAACTGTCTGTAGTCAGTGAATCAGTATAATTTATAACAGAGAAGTATATTTACATCTTTGGTGTGCCTGTAAAGAATCCCTGGACAACATCACCAAGGCCAGTTGCATAATATGTAAATGGATTTTCTCACATTTACCACGTGCATGGGTTACATATCCATGTGCTGTTGTCATCATATTTGATCAAGGCGATCTCAAATGAACAGCTGTATTGACAGGGTCTCACTGTGCAGGTCCAGCATGTACAGGTCTTGATCCAAGGGTGAAATGAAGATTTGCCAAGCAGGGATTCTTGCATGATAGATGCACATGTGTGGGAGTAATTGATATCAGATCACTGGGAGCCTCAGTAGGAGCAAACGTAAACAATATTTAACCCTGTAATGCACTGCTTGTTTTGCTTGGGTAAATTTATCACAGTTTACTATAAATTGTATCCACTGTGTGCAGCTCCTCTATATGCACCAGTGATGTGGCAGAGATTACAAACTTTAAGACTTTCAGTTCCATTGAAAATTCCTTCACATATCCAACAATGAATGGCTTTAGAAAACTCACAAATAATATCACTGGTCATAATCATGTCTGTGGCCAAATAGAGCTTTGTCATTTTGCTGTAATTTCAAGCCATTTATGAAAAACCTCCACCAAGTCCTATCCTTGGTAGAACATTTGTGGCTCAGTCTGCCTGTCACACTTAACTACTGTATAACAAACACCCACATGGGACTGGTCAGCAACGTGTGTTGTATTTGTTATGGTCATTGCATGCAATGCATCTTCCACTGGAACATTGAGACATTTCTGCATAAAGAACTTTCACCTTTTGTTGTAGTGCAGTAAATTTGAGAATGCTTTTGCCTGGTTCTGGCATAATTCTCTGCTGTGGATTTTTACTAATCCTACAGCAATAAAAGTTATGGTCATCAAGCAGCTTTTGGGTGTTAAATACATTCATGCAACGTCAGCAAGGAATCTTTTTACTCATGTGCTCACTGTGTTGGTTAAGCAACCAGCCAAGATTCTTTATCCATACATAATAAAATATTGATTCTGAACCAATCATATGACTCAGCAACAACAAGTTAATCTGGATTCGTTGACTTTGTCCATGTGGGGATAGCGCAAGCCGATAAAAGTTTTTATCCCAAGTAAACAAATTAACAGTCATACATTACTTCAGATTTGTTCAGTGGTGCCTTAGTAACCCGTACATGAAATTCTATATTGCCAAATTTAAGTTCACCCATGTGCTGCTGGTATTTTCTAGATTGGTCTTGATCATTGATAGCCTTGGTGTCTAGATTGGTCTTGATCATTGATAGCCTTGGTGTCTAGATTGGTCTTGATCATTGATAGCCTTGGTGTCTAGATTGGTCTTGATCATTGATAGCCTTGGTGTCTAGATTGGTCTTGATCATTGATAGCATTGGTGTCTAGATTGGTCTTGATCATTGATAGCATTGGTGTCTTTGTAGTTAGGGATTATATATGGTGATTATTTAATCCATCATGACTAAGCAACATAACTAAATGCACATAAAGGATAATATCTGCCTTAATTTCCGAGGTATTAGACAACTTTAATGCCAATATAACTTTAGGAATCATATTTAATAACAGTTCTTGAGCATCTTTTCCTGGTTTGTATGTGTGTGGGACAATTGCCACATAATTTTCTAATTCACCACTGCGTTTGTGAAACTTAAATTTAGTTACTTGTAATTGCTGTACATTTTCAGTGGCAGTATTTGTAATATGGCGACAATGTTCTCGTTCATGCACGTACTCAACAGCCTGGGTGGCAATGACATATGTTTTCCAATTACGTTTTTATTCATCTGCAGACACTTCTAATAATGCAAGTATGTTGTCTTTTCTTTCACCTCTTGGTATATGTTTATTACACTCATGAGCAAATATTTTTCAGTTGTTGTACCATTGCTGTTGCAATAGTATCTGGTGGTGGATTATCTGGGACAACAAGACAGCTGTGGGTCTCATAATTTCAAGTAACAATAACAGGTTCAGCAAATCTTCACCGACATGTACAATAATACTTTTAAACAGATCTTCATGTTCAGCAAAATAGATTTTTAGACTTGACTCCGATGTTACATTTAAGACGTGATATGCAAAATGTTATTTACAGTATTCGTAGTGGCACATTCTGCTGCATAGTTCATATTTTCCAATGCATATACCTTTACAGTTGTTGCATCCCATTGCCATTGAACTTTTATATATGTTAACCTAATAGGGCATAAACACGAGAGAGATCTTCATTTGTCTTAATCTGAAATACTACACCAGGGTCTTGTAAATAAACTGAATAATCACTAAGAAATAAAAGAATAAACTTATTGAGAATGTGCCTTGAGAATGTGCCTTAAGTTGAACCATGTGAGTTAAATAATCCATCACTTAACACAGCACCAGCCTACATAATGACAATTGGAGCATCAAATCCAGTGATTCTAAGCTGCTAAGTATCAGATTACATATATGCCAGAGAAAATTGAATCAGTTGATGAACATGCAAGAGTATATTTGAAAATATCCACTGAAACAATGAAAATCTGTAAAGACAGCAAAACTAATACATATGTTTACAATTCAGGTGACCCAGTTTTGCTTTTACAACACCACTCGTAAACAAAGAATCCAACCAAAAGTTCAGAAGCCCTCATCTTCGCTAGCCAAGGTTCTGATATGATAACCCTATCTACACCTTGGTATATCAATCCAATATCTCAGTGCTTTGGGTCTGTAAATTTCATTGGATGTGGCAGCTACCCACCACATCCAATCAAAATTAAGTTCTTCAAATTTGAACACTGTTCCTACATGATCAAGATAAGGGGAGCACAAAACTTGAATGGACTGATAAATAAGCAGTTTTCCACAGCCGGTCTGTGTTTGTACAAATACCTTTCACTCAAATACACCTGTAATGGCTTCTCTCTGGTACATTGTAGTACTTTCTACATTAACCTTACAGAGTATACTTTTTAAGTCAATTGCCTTAGGGCAGCGTTTTGAAACGTCAGTGCCCACATGTCAGGCCGATCCATTGTCGGTTCATGCAGTGATGGTAGCCAAGGGATCCCTATGATGCCTTACTCTGTTGATGGGGTATATACATACTTCATTGATCAGACCCTCTGCATTTTGTCCACATCTTGAATTATCAGGGGGCTTGGGCACATTGGATTGTGCAACCCTCCTGACAGATATTTGGCACCTTAGGGAGGTGATGATGTGTCTGTGGTTGCTTGTAGAGTGTTGATGTGCCAGCAGTCTTTTGTTGAATCACAGTAATATAATTCCTGGTTTGAATTCACTACAAATTCCAGAGAATATCTCTATCCAAGAATTTTATCAGAGCAATGTTGTATATCCAGAGAAAATAATCACTTGAATTCGATAGTTTGAAGAAAATAGATTCCAACCCGAAATAATACTGGACACAACATATAATACAACTTGATTGTGATAGAACTTAAAGCATAAATGAAAAATCATCTCAGTTACAAGATCGTATAGTTCTCTACTTGACCTCAGGTCACAATTAGCATTTTCTAAAAAAAAAAACTATGACCTAATGGAAAAAAAACCTTCTAGAATGATCCTGATCTTTAGAAAATAAAAATATTGGTTATTATTAGAAACCAGAACCAGAACTATGTCAAATACACATAGGAAATTCCAAAACCTAGACCTAGACCCAAATAAACATATTTACTTCTATTAATAATAATTCTGATTTTAAACCCATACACATAGAGAATAATTTAGCTGTGTATTAGTTGTTTACAGACAAAAAAGTCAGTTCAGGTCAAGCAGAAATTAACTCAATTTTGGACAAGATCAATTCCAACATACAATGTTGCATTACAATAGCATGTAATGAAATAAAAAAAATATATAAAAAAGTAACAAACAATGCAAATTAAATATACAGAACATGATGGTGATTAGGTTTGAAATATGGAAAGGTGTTTTGTGCATGAGCTAGGTTTCATGTTTTTACCCAACCCTTTTTTATCATGCATGGTATGATGTTGGTTTCTTTAAAAATAATTTTTCTTGTGGAGTGTTGATTTTTGAAAATTAGAAGTATGGTTATTTGTGCCTGAACAAGCACCTTAATACTATTCTTTTTGACTTAGGCAGATGTCAACCAAGAGAGCTATCTCAGGCCCATTTGGGTCTCATATTATTATATTCTGTGTAAAAAGTTGGACACCTGTCAAATGTGGAAATGTATTTTCCCCATCTGTCCTTTGGTTTGTTTTGTTGATTTTGGCATTGTAAGAGCAGTGGTGGCTTAGTGCCAGTCTTGTGCCCTATAGGGTGCAGGTTCAGATCCTACTATTAAATCAGCAAGGGTTGGCTACTACTATTGTTATGCATTTGGTTAATGCACTCTACTCCATTTGCCTTGACACTAAGTTACCTACTGTACTTGTTTTACTGTGCTGCAAAACACCAAAGCAAAGCAAACCAAATGGTTTTGCTATCCCATTCATAGCTTAAACACTGATTCAGTTACTTTTCACAATTGTTATGTTTATGCAGCTCAAGAAGAATGTACATGTACTTGTATTTTAAAAGTACACAAAGCTCACAAGGCTGTAAGGTGAAATGAGCTTAATGGTATTGACTTGCATTGGTCACGGTTCATGGTTCATCCAGCAACATTTGTTATTTCAGCTGGTCAAAAGCTACTAGCACAGTTTCAGTCAAATTTAGCCACCAAATATGGCAGCCATTACTAAAATTAAAATCTGTAAATGATTTCTTCTCCAAAATTGACAACAGAATATGACCAAATTTTACATTAAGACCTTTCAAGTTTGTAGAAGTGATGCCAATCACCTATCTACAGAAAACATTGAAGTGTGTTGCTGAACATAATATAAATTACTGAAGGATGTTCAAATCAGATCTTAGAAAACTCTGAGTACTTATTTTAGACAACATCAACAAGTCTGTTTATTTTCATGGTGTCAAATCCCCTGTATAACATGCCACTTATGAAATGGTGGTTTTTAACATCTGACCCCAGTAACTCCGTTCAGTCTGATTAAAATCAGATCTCAACTGTTGTACATGAAGATCTGACAGTGATCGCTTGAGTGTCATGTTCTGGTAACCTATGTTTATTCCCATAATTGCTAATTTTATCAACCAGTCAAATGAAGTCTTATATCTTTGTGTTTGGAGACCAAGCAGTGTGGATGCAGCGCATGAATGTGTACCAAACGATTTGATTCACTTTCAGATTTTTTAAAGCTGCATTTCCATTGGCTTATTCAAAGGTCACCAGAACATGACCCTTAAGAAGTCAACATCAGATCTTCATGTAGGACAGCAAAGATCCGATTTTACTGAGATTGTAACTCTGTTATACTTGGCATTTATATCTGGCATATTTTATTCATGTAATTTTAGTGAACATAAAGTTAGTTTGCTCACTAAATTTGCTTAAATGTATGCTTGCAAAAACTTTGATGTATTAAAGCATGTTGACAAGAAGACCATCCATAGTTGTTGACATGATACTTATTTTGCATGAGATATAGCCACAGACAACATCATGGTTTGAAGGCCTTTAGGTCTTGTACAAGTGATGCTGATCTGTCATTTGAATACATCTTGACAGATAGGACTTGCTAACCCAGATTTCTTCATAAACTATTCTTGCATATGGCATTAGGCCATATCAGCCAGGTGAGCAATTTCATACCGTCTTAGAACTCGGCTTTTTTTCTTCTGATTTAATGCACTAGAATTGGGACTTGATGATAGCTGATTAAACCTGTATGACTTCATGCACTGGAATTGGGACTTGATAGTTGATTAACCCTGTATGACTTAATGCATGGAAATTGGAACTTGATAGTTGATTAAGCCTGTGTGACTTAATGCACTGAAATTGGGACTTGATAGTTGATTAAGCCCGTATGACTTAATGCACGGAAATTGGGACATGATAGTTGATTAAGCCTGTATGACTTAATGCACTGGAACTGGGACTTGATAGTTGATTAAGCCTGTGTGACTTAATGCGCTGAAATTGGGACTTGATAGTTGATTAAGCTTGTATGACTTGATGCACTGAAATTGGGACTTGATAGTTGATTAAGCCTGTATGACTTAATGCACTGGAATTGGGACATGATGGCTGATTAAGCCTATCTGAATTAATGCACCGGAATTGGGAATTTATAGCTGGTTAAGCATGGTATGAAATTTTGTTTTAAAAGAAATAATATTTACAATGTTATTATAATGAACCATATGTTTTTATTTCATTTTTCAGGTCTTGGTGCATTAGTTAAAGCCCAGAAGCCATTTTCAAGGCCGTTACTTAGTTACATTATCAAAGAGGTATTCCAAAAGAGGTCAGATGAAGAAGATGAGAGTATTTATGATTTTATGGAGAGGAGAATGGGTAAAGAGGTTATGCATCAATTTTTTTTACTCATCTAAAAAAGTTTCTTACACATTTTCCAAGCATTTGCACCATGGTTATGATGCAAAATTGACTGCAGCTAATTGTAGTCTCTTCCCACCTCTGTAAAGAAACAAATTCTGTCATGGAACGTATATGGTCATCTGACTGGCATTATGTTTTTTAGAGTCTAGAGTTCTCATTCTCACATACTAGTAATATGCAAAGCAATTTATCATGTGGAATAACTGTTCCAGTCATAAAACAAAGCCTGCAAAACTTTTAGCATTACTTGACAGAACCTTTGTTCACTAAACGCATATGGTGAGCCTGTGAAAATTGAAAATTTCACTCATGTGGTTAGGATGTCAGGGTTTTTTTGTAGTAATTTTGTGAATTGAATTAGTGTTTTCTCAGTAAGCCATATACGTTACAATACAAAGATATTATAAGTTTAGTCAGCTCTACTGAGCTTGAGGGCCAGTTGAGTTTATGTAATGGCCTGAATTTTCTTTGTCTGGGATCTATTTTTGTCGTCTTTAATCCATTTCTTAGGACATACATGTTAAACACAATAAAATAAAAACAAATATTAATGTATTGGATCAAAGTTAGCATCTGGATATATATTAGTGGCATTTCAAACATTTTGAAAACCAGTCCTCCATGATTTGATCAGTTTGGGGTCATGGTCAGAGGTTAAGCACCTAAGCACAATAACTTGAATAAATGCGAATAATCTTGATTGAAGATTTGTACATTTGTTGAAAGCAGTGTCAGCATGCATGCTGCACATGTAAACACAAATGAAATATGTCATTTCCTACCCAAGCAGATTATGAAACTGCAACAAAAATATATTGCAACCAGTACTTTAGGGATGTTCAAATAAAATTAATGAAAAGTGTTAGTTGTAATATTACTTAAAAGCAGTACCCAAGGTCCATCTGTTCACTTATTTGCGTAGCATGGGCAGCTATAAAATAGTGGCTACTTATGTTGAACACAGATTCATTCATCTGGATAGTTGTCAGCCAAGATACCAAGGGTTAAAATGTACTAATATATAAATTCTCACTGTATATGTAATTTATTCATGCAGATTGACGAAAACCCATCCCTAAAATATTCCTCTTGAAAAAAAGTGGGAGAAAAAAGACCTCTCAGTGGAGCTCAATAAATTTGTTATAGGCAAGTAAAGTGTCTGTCTCCAGAGTTAATGGGAGTTTTTGTCACTTCTGTATTGATGCATATTTACCAAGATTATGAAAAGCTGTATCAAAAAATGACCTTCTTTGTCATGTAAGCAACTATTTCAGTTACAAAACAGCCATTTACCAAGTGCATTTTTGCTCCTTATCTCTAAAATATATTTCTCTAAATTCTTGCCCATCTCTCATAAAATTACTGAAGTCCAAATTCTTGTCCTTCTGTTATAAAACTTTACTAAAACTCCAAATCTTATTAAAAAATATGCTTTTCAGTCAGAATGTTGCATTTGTATATTTCAGGTAGCAGTTTTTGCAGTCTGGAGTAAAATGTGTGAAATACTGAGTACAGTTTGATGATGTAGGGGCCTGAAATTCTTTTTTAACAGCATCTGAGACATAGTGGTCTGATTTTTTAATTATACTTTCCTTTTCAAAGCCATTGAGCAGAATTGCAACATATATGATCAAAAATATCCCACAATGACAAGAGGCTAGAAGGGTAATTTACTCAAAATTAGTAAAAGTATGCACATTTAAAATTCTGATGACAATCATATACACAAAAGTAACTAAATCCATCAACCTTTTGCACAACATTAACATGTCTGCTTGCTAGAAAAATGTTCACATTTTCAGCTATAAGCTATGCAGATGTTATGTAAAGAATAACTTTGTTGCTACAAGAGTGCAACTTGTTGAAACTCAACACTGGAAACAAAATTAAAGTTTGTTGAAATACAGATCTTTAAAAACTATGAAAACTTCAAAAATTCAGCATGAAGATGGTATTGGTGTAATTATAGCAAGGATGTCAAAAACAGCTGCATCTTGAACATGGTATTAGAGGGGGCCCCAAGCGGCCGAGTGGTCTAAAGCACTCACCATTATGGATCACTAATATCTCACCTCTGTCTGCGTGGGTTCGAGTCTTGGGCTCGGCCAGTATGGGTACGTGAGAAAGCTTGCCTTCTCGTGGGTCGGTGTTTCTTTCCAGGGTTTTCCCTGGTTCTTCCACCACCATTTATACTGGCCATCATGTATAGCCTATCTTGTGCTGAAAAATTATGACAAGGATGTCATAAAAAGTGGTATCATGAACATGGTTTTGGTGTAATTATTGCAAGGATGTCAAAAATAGCTGTGTCATAAAGATGGTATTAGTGTAATTATAGCAAGGATGTCAAAAACAGCTGTGTCATGAAGATT